>CAUYRH010068460.1:0-58596 GCA_963574655.1 Perodicticus potto
AAAAAAATGGCCGGGCGTTGTGGTGGGCGCCTGTAGTCCCAGCTACTTGGGAGGCGGAGGCAGGAGACTCGCTTGAGCCCAGGAGTTGGAGGTTGCTGTGAGCTGTGATGCCACGGCACTCTATCCAGGATTGCAGCTTGAGGCTCTGTCTCAAAAAAAAAAAAAAAAGAAAGAAAATTACTTATCATTCATGAAGAATAGAGAAATGAATCAACTATAAACTTAGAGTTTAAAAAGCATAGAAGAAGTAAGATCAACAATAATAGCTACTTACTTCTCAAAGTAGCTAATTGAATGGCCCCGGCTCCATTCACCCACTTTCAACCTTCTACAATTTTCTAGAGATTTATTAGCACTCGCCTATGTACCAACAGAGTGCCAAGACAGGGCAGACTTCCAGTCTGTGTGTAGTAGCAGAAGAGGCCTTTTGCCCATTTCTCATCCATATCCTCATAGAGCTTTGAAGGTATTATTATAATAAAAGCACACTGTGCTTTAGCGAGTCCATCATTTGCTGGTTAAGAGGCAAAGTGATTGAGCAGAGAGGGCAACATGGAGTTTGTCACCAACAGACCTGACTTTCTATCATCTGCTGACTTGACTATGTTTCTTTGGCAAGTTACCTTAACACTCTAAGCCAGTGGTTCTCGACCTTCCTAATGCCGTGACCCTTTAATACAGTTCCTCATGTCATGATGACCCCCAACCATAAAATTATTTTCGCTGCTACTTCGTAACTGTAACTTTACTACTATTATGAATCATAATATAAATATCTGATAGGCAGAATGTATTTAGGCAACCCCTGTGAAAGGATCGTTCGACTCCCAAAAGGGTTGCGACCCACAGGTTGAGAACCGCTTCTCTAAGCTCTACTTTCCTCACCCTTAAAATGAAGAACATCAGCTGAATCTCACGAGCATTTCCAAGGTGATGCAGAGGACCAGAGCCCAGGACTCCATGGTAGCTCAGTAAGTGACAAGCTTTCTTATTATTTTATCTTCCTGCTGGACTGTAAGGTCATGACGGGTCAGGGCATGTCTTACCTACCTTTGTATGACCCCCAGTGCCCTGGCAGGAGTCACTCCAGCTAACAGAAGGTCATCAGGCAGGCCCCACCTGAAGACCTCTAATAGGCAGCAGCATGCAGGCCAGCTTGCACTGGCAGAATAAATAGCCCTGGCTGACAGTATTACCCCAGAGCAAGGTGGGAAGGTGGGAGCTACAGCAGTTACCCCCGCCCCGTCTTAGGGATGGCAAGTGACATTATAGAATTCTCTTTGTGGGACATTTGAAATTCTGAGACTCTAGAAAGCAGCTCTCTCATCTCCTTGTTCTGGTCAGCCACATATATTCTGCAAACAAAATTGCAAATCTCACTGTTTGGGGGTTTTTTTGTTTATTTGTTTTTGTTTTTTGAGAAAGAGTCTCACTTTGCAGCTCTTGCTGGAGTGTTGTAGCATCATAGCTCACAGCAACCTCAGACTCTTGGGCTCAAGCGATTCTCTTGCCTTAGTCTCCCAAGTAGCTGGGACTACAGGTGCCTGCCACAACGCCCAGCTATTTTTAGAGACAGGGTCTCATTCTGGCTCAGGCTGGTCTTGAACTCATGAGCTCAAGCAATCCACCCACCTCGGCCTCCCAAAGTGTTAGGATTCCAGGCATGAGCCACCATGCTCACTGTTTTTCTGCTGATCCCTTAAGCCTTTGGTCAAGCTTTCCTTCTGAAAATCTTTCCCCAGCACG
This sequence comes from Perodicticus potto, assembly GCA_963574655.1. NCBI lineage: Eukaryota > Metazoa > Chordata > Mammalia > Primates > Lorisidae > Perodicticus > Perodicticus potto. The sequence continues at coordinate 1,747 of CAUYRH010068460.1, forward strand.
CCCACCATCCATACCAAGCTGGGTTAGGTGTCCGTATCAACCCTCCCCTCCTACTCTGTGCATTTGTTGGTCATAAACTTACCATGTGGCATTCTGACAGTCTGCTTCTATGTCCGTCTCCCTCGACTGAGGGGTCTCCAGTGTTGGGAATGTATCTCAGTCATGTCTGATTCCCCGATGCCTAGAACAAGATCTTGCAGAAGGAACGTGATAAAATGTCAAATAAACATTGTTGGTTTTGATGATGCTTCTACCCTTTGCCTCACAGGAAAGGCTACTGGGGTCTGGAGCAAGAAGGGACATCTCCCAGCAGTCCCCTATTAACGCTTTATCTCTAGAAACTACGCATTCATAACCTTTACAATCTTTTCTTATTTTTTCTTCCAACCCTTTCCCCAAAATACTTATATTCTTTTTCTACAGTTGAGGAGCCAGGGACACAACAGTTTTACTTCAAATAGAAAGGATACACTCCCATTCAAACTCTAACTTTTCTGATGGGAAAGCCCTTTTTATTGTCTTTAAATTTCTCTTTTGTTCCACCTTACCTAGACTCGTTGGTAGGAGACTGAATGTCACAGGTAAAATAGGGTTCCTGGGAGTTCTGGATGGAGACAGGCATATGGAAACCCTTCACAGCTGTCTTCAACACGAAACTTGCCGATATAAACTTTCTTGTCTTGATATTTTAAAATTTAAGGTCTTCAGAATTGGTTGCACTTTACGAAGGGCAGGGAGATACAGAAAGAATGAGGTGAGTGAAAACTGCCAATGGAATCACAAATGACCTCGGGGATTAATAAGCCAAGTGAGAAGAAACACAAATAGTATTTGCCCTGAAAAATTCCTCTGTAAGACTTTGTATTAAGTGTTAAAGATAACAAATATTCTCTTCGAATTTATTTATTTATTTTTTATTTTTTGAGACATAGTCTCACTATGTCACCTGTGGCAGAGTACCCTGATGTCACAGCTCACAGCAACCTCAAACTTCTGGGCTCAAGTGATTCTCTTGCCTCAGCCTCCTAAGTAGCTGGGACTGCAGGTGCCCGCCACAACACCTGGCTGTTTTTTTGTTGCAGTTGTCATTGTTGTTTAGCAGGCCCAGACTGGGTTCGAACCCACCAGCCTGGGTTTATTTATGTGGCCGGCACCCTACCCACTGAGCTACGGGCGCCACCCCTCTTCGAATTTCTATTAAGAATTTTATAAAGAATTTCTAGTAATCCCCCAGAACACTCCTGATACACTCCAAGATTACTAAGTATATTACCATCTAATCTCACTCTCACACTTCAGCACACTTACGTGCTCAGGAGCTATTTGTTTTGCATTTGTTTGTCACTACAACAGTAAAAATGCCACTCAACTGACCTAGACAACAAATAGGAGATAAAGTAAAAATATTCCTTTAAAACATTGCCTTCCTCTTGCATACAATATAAGCTGCATTAAGAAACTGGCTGAAAGTGTTTAAGAAAGAATGGAAAGGGTCTTCTCTAAAGCCTTTCACGGACTGCAGTCTGGCTTTCACCTTTGACGTTGACTGCATGACAAATTGTATAAACCGAAATAACTAAACATCACACCTCAAGATTAAAGCCCCAAGTGTGAAAGTATCATTAATCATACCAAACATGTATTTGCTTTTCTGTTAGCATCAAAATGTAATTGTTTCTCCTTAAGTTAAGTAGACCCCATGGTACAATGCTCATCCAAATCTGTGCACTTGGCAACAGAAAAGGGAAACTTGCTGCCTTTCATCCATTGTATGGGTGTTATTATTCCACCTAAAATAATCAACTTGAATGAAAGTTTATTCTGTCCTCCTCTGTAAGTATTGCCAAGCCCAGCACTTCACTTGAGTAAGTAAAAAAGAACGATCCGTTTGTTCACTCAGCCCCATTAAAGTACTAAGGGATCAGCAGGGAAGGAGGAGGGCGGTCACAAACCCATTTGGGAATCTTAAGAAAGTTTAGCCCTTTACCCCAAAATTATGCGCATCCACTCATATTCACCAAATTGAGGATGAGCTTTTCAGGGAGTTCTTGGTCACCCAAAGCCAATCACTTGTATTTACTGAGAACAACAGCATTTACAAGTAGAGTGGCCACTCAATTCTTATTATTAATGGAATAATTTCTCTTCTTTATTCAATTAGCATCACATGACATAGATTAAAAGATGATCTTTTGAAGTAGGAATTGGTAATAAATGTTTTTTTTTTAGAAAGGAGCTTTGCTGATTCCTGCCCCATCTGACCCGTCTTGTCCATAGAGCCCCCTGTCAGACGGCTCGGTGGACATTGGCTTACACCTGTGACCTTATCACAATAGGTACTTAAATTGGCTATTTGTTGTGTTTTTTTCTTTGCCTACCCTCTTTTGGGCTTGTTATTGTTGTTTCTTGATGTGTTTTTTTATGTAGCAAAAAACAACATGCAGTGGTATCAGCCTAGCTCACAGCAACCTCAAACTCCTGGGCTCAAGTGATCCTCCTGCCCCACCCGCCCAAGAAGCTGGCACTACGGACACCTGCCACCATCCTTGGCAAATTTTTTCATTTTTTGTAGAGATGGGGTCTTGCTATGTTGCACAGGCTGGTCTTGAACTCCTAGCCTCAATCAGTCCTCCTGCCTTGGCCTCCAAAGTGCTGTGATTATAGGTGGGAGCCACTGCGCCAGCACCTCCAATCCCCTTTTGGACAAGATTCCTATGTTTGGAAATTTCCCACCTTTGAGTCCCACTTTCTCAGTGGAAATAAAAGCCAGAAACTCAGACTCAGAGCCCGTAGCACAGTGGTTACAGTGCAGGCCACATGCACCGAGGGTGGCAGGTTCAAACCCAGCCAGGGCCAGCTAAACAACAATGACAACTGCAACCAAAAAATGGGCTGGGTGTTACGGTGGGCACCTGTAGTCCCAGCTACTTGGGGGGCTGAGGCAAGAGAATCACTTAACCCCAGGAGTTTGAGGTTGCTGTGAGTTGTGACACCATAGTACTCTACTGAGGGTGACATAATGAGACTCTGTCTCAAAAAAAAAAAAAAAGCCAGAAACTCACTTTCCCAGCTGCTTTGCAACTGGATCTGGTCACGTGACCTAGTCCGGACTTAATGCCAAAAAGAATAAGATGAAACCCCCAGCGAGGGCAGTAGAAACACTATCTATGAGAGCCCCCCAAGATTTCAGAAGTGGCATGGACATTACACTCTAGAATGTCAGCTAGTGAAGGAGGGCAGATGCTAAACAAATAAGTGAAATAAATATACGGTACGTCAATAGGGAGAGGAACTGGGGAGTGCTCAAGGGAGCCGTGGAGTTGTGATTTTGAATGGGTCGGTCAGAGAAAACCTCACTCAGATGAAGAGGTGACATCTGAGCAGATGTGAAGAGGAAGCACGCCTGGTGAGGGGCGGCGTCCCCACAGCAGGAGCAGAAAGGGCCGAGGGCGTGAGGCAGGAGCAGGCCCTGGACATGCTTCCCTGAGGAGTTATCCTATCATCTCCTCAAGTGCTGCCTTTTCCTAAGAGAAGCACGGAGAGAACCTAATCTGATAGAGGGGCTCATCTTGACAAGCTTCCTGCAAATGTCCAGTCTAATTTAGATAATATTACCAACCTGTAGCCAAATCTCCCCATCGCTCCAAACACACACAGCATATATTTGTTTGGTAACAGAAAACATAATTAAAGATAAAATAAGTAAAGCTTCATTCATCATCACTTCAAATGGGTTTATTTTGGCATTCTTGCCTTATAAATATTTGTTTAGAGGCAACCAAGAAAATTGGCACTCAAGAAAGATGTTTTCTTCATTGAACTTTCATAACTTAAAATAATAAAACCTCTAGGACTATTCATCTTGGGGTAGAGTTTTTCTTTTTAAAACTCTAAATCTGAGTTTTAAAATCCATGACTCAAAATCTAAACGAAAGGAAAAAAACACATTTGAATACATAAAAAGAACATTTGTATAGCAAAAACCCCCAAACAAAGTCAAAAGACAACTGGAAAATTGAAAGAAAATATTAACAACATATACCACAGGGCAGAAAAAGACCAACATCCCTCATCTATAAATAACTCTCAAAAATTGTGGACTAAAACAAAAAACTTGATAGAAAAATGGGAAAAATGCATCAACAGACAATTAACAAAAAAGACACAAAACTGGTCCACGACATATGAAAAAATGTTCAAACTCAGTCATAATTAAATCAATACAAATTAAAACACTGCTAAGACATCATTTCTTACCTATCAGACTAGCAAAAATTAAAAAGCGAGACAACTCATTGTGTTGGCAATGCATGGGGGAAATGAGCAGTCTTCCATTGCCGGTAGAAATGCAGATTGGTACAACCCTTCTGGAATAAAATTTGGCAACACCCAGCAATTCAATAATACACTGTGTGCACTTTTGAAAACAGCAACCTCATTCCAGAAATTTACCTTAAAGTTACAACCCCAAAAGTACGCATGTACAAGGCTATTTATTGTAGCATTTAAAAAATAATCGCAAGATATTGAAAACAATCTAAATGACTATACACAGGAGAACTGTTGAATAAATTATGCATATCCACACGTTGAAATATTAAGCATCTATAAAAAGAATGAGCTAGAGAGCTATGAAGTGATTTGGAGTTATTTCTAGGGTACACTGTTAAATGAAAAGAAGAAAAGGAAAGTATGCAAGAATACCTATAGTGGGTTACCTTTCAAGTGAGAGATAGGGGGATATTTTAAAAAAAATGTATCTGTTTATTTGTGCAAAAGAAAAACAGGGACTTGGCACCTGTGGCTCAACGGGCTAAGGCGCCAGCCACATACACCTGAGCTGGCGGGTTCGAATCCAGCCTGGGCCCGCCAAACAACAATGACGGCTGCAACCAAAAAATGGCCAGGCGTTGTGGCGGGTGCCTGTAGTCCCAGATACTTGGGAGGCAGAGACAGGAGACTCACTTGAGCCCAGGAACTGGAGGTTGCTGTGAGCCGTGATGCCACAGCACTCTATCCAGGGCAACAGCTTGAGGCTCTGTCTCAAAAAAAAGAAAAACAGGAACTAAATCAAAACCTAAAGAGATGGATTACCTAAGGGTGTGAGTAGGAGGGGTGAAAGATGGGAAAAATGAGACTAGGGTAGTAGAGATGAGCTGGGGACTTTCACTCTTAAAATCATAGTGATGTTTCATATACTCCAAAAAAAGTAAAAAAATTAATTAAAATCAACCTGGGTGTGAAGGGAACCCAAAGTGCATTGCAAACAGTGACAGATGAAACTAACTGTATCATAAATAAATAGTATAACTACACTGTGAGGATGTGGAAAGAGGAAGAACTAACCACAATAAGTTTGGAAAACTGTTGATACATAAGTCTAAAAATGAACAAAAAAACTGTACACAAATACCACACTGTTACTAATAAATCTAATTCTCTTCTGGGTGTGAGTGAGCGATTCTGTAACTCTTTATATGTATACTAGGATTGAGGAAATAAGTAAATATTTTTAAAAGAGAGCCATGTTTTTTATTGTTGGAGAAAAAAGTTGCAAATAAGAAAAAGAGGAAGGTAGAATCAACCGTATGGTATCATCTTGGAATTGGAAGAAGCAGTAGGAAATCATGGAGATACAGTGCCCAGAGATTAAGATAAGAACATAAATACGGATGTGCGTGTGTATTAGTCTATGTTGGAACAGATTTCCCGGCTCTGTCCACTAAAAGACACGGAGAGGAATGACGTGCTAGAAGCAATGGGCACTCCTTGGGCTCAGAACCTGGATTCTACACTCTCTGAAACAAAGAACTTCTTGGAGAGGTGTTTGATTCCAAGGCTGGAGCTGGGCAAATACCAGCTGAGCCAGGAACATCATGGGACACCAGAAAATAGGGAGGTGCTTAAAGAAGAACAAGGAATGTGGAAAGCGCACAGATGCCATCCTGAAGGAACTCCCGATAACCCCAACTGGAATGACTTGAACAACAGAAGTTATAACAGTATTGGATTAGAACCCTTAGAATAAAATAAACAGTCGTGAGTCCATACACATAGACGAATGGGGGAGAAAGGACAACTCCTCCTTACCAAAGAATCCCATGATCAAGGAAGAAGACAACTTTCATTTGAACCCCACAGGTGGGGTTCACCCTGCTGATCCACCAGTGGGTGAGAGGTGAAGCAGAAATAGGATGTTGGCATATGCTCATGTATCTCCCCCAAGATATTTCTCAATTTCAAAGTGAAAAATAATAACAGTGGAGTTAAGTGGACAATATCTAAACTAAGTGACCAAAGTTAACTTCAGAAATAAAAAGACATACAGACAGCAAGTAGTCCTGAGATAATATGCTGAGAAAGACACAGGATCACTTCTGCAGGTTTCTTGACAGAAGCATGTAGCCTGAAAACATCAGACAAATGCAGATTGAGAGACATTCAACAAAATAACTGACCAGTGTCCATCACAAGTGGCAAGGTCCTAAAAAAGGAAGAAGGACTGAAGGACCGTCACAGATGGCTGGAGATAAAGAGACAGAAGAATTAAATGCTGTGTAGGATCCTGGGCTGGGCTCCTAAAACAGAAAAGGAACATGAGGCTGGAAGGCAGAGGACTTGGGAAACCCGTATGTTTTAGTTAATAGCACTGCACTGTTGTTAATTTCCTGGTTTTGATCATTGCACCATGGTCTTATGTAAGTTGTTAACATGAGAGGAGACTGGGTAAACCTCACTATTCTTGGAACTTTTCTGTAAGTGACGTATGATTTCAAAATAAAGATAAAATAAAACTCTAAGCTTCTAAGGCCGTCTGTCCTTGAAGCTTCCATTTATGTTTAATTTTCAAGAAACCAAGGGGTCACATCCTTGTTTAGTCTAGACAGAGCAACCCACTTCCCTCTGGTAACCCTGCTTACCCCTCTCAAGTCTGACGTTTGCCTCCCCTGAATCAACATAGAAGCAGCAAACATTTGTTTTTGTTGTGTGCCATGCCCTGTACGTGAAGCCGATACTGTCCCTGTCTCCTCACAGTTTACTTCTACTGATTCCACATAGGTCAGTTAGTAAGTCACCACTCAAATTGTAAATATTGCCCTCCCTCCTATTTTTCCAAGATGGGTCCAGGAGATCCATATTCTTATCTCTTCCACTGCTGAGAAAGAAACCCAGAGATGAAATAACCCATGTTACTGTTTGAACTATTGATAACAAAAGTTTCTATCGGTTGAGCTGAAAATTAAATGAGTTACTCCTCTATCAAATGACCTCCATGCCCTGTTTTCTAGGAAAATGTCAAAGTGCTCACAGGGCTTGCTTGTAGCAATAGGAGACACAGTGTTTTATTTAAAGAGACAACCAGTTATCTGGGGTTTCCTTGCAAGAGCCTGAAGGATTCATTTCTTAATGATTTAGAAATCATAATATCATTATGACTGAAAGAGAGAAGGCCCGTAGCAAACAATACAGTATTGTTATTAAAAACCCACTGACTTAGGCAATGGTAGATATGTTTTAACAAAACAAGAAAAGGTCATGAAGGTGACACATTAGGAGTTTGCTAATTTAAATCCAAATCAGAGTGTCCCTAATAACCACAGGTGACCTTTGAACAAGTTGGGGGTTAGAGGAACTGACCCCCATGCAATCAAAAAGCCAAGTGTAACTTTTAACTCCCTCAAAACTGAACTACTTCTAGCCTACTAATAACCTTAACAATAACATAAATAGTAGCTTTAACACCTATTTTGTACATTATTTATATTACATACTGTATTCTTTTTTATTTTATTTTATTTATTTATTTATTTATTGTAAGAGATGGGGTCTCGCTATGTTGCCCAGGCTGGAATGCAATGATTATTCACAGGCGTGATCCCACTACTGATCAGCCCAGGATTTTTGACCTGTTATGTTTCTGACATGGGCCAGTTCACCCCTCCTTAGGCAACCTGGTGGCCCCCACTCCCGGGAGGTCACCATATTGATGCCAAACTTAGCGTGGACACCCGATTGGCATCGTGCACTACAGCCCAGAACTCCTGGACTCAAGTGTCCTCCTGTCTCAGCCTCCCAAGTAGCTGGGACTACAGGTATAATAACATAAGCTATAGAAAAGAAAATGTTACGAAAAAATCATAAGGAAGAGAAAATATGTTTATAGTACTGAAGTGTATTAATTGATAATGATATATTACAGCATCTGTTTCTAAGAACTGTCTGTCTGAACTGGTGGTCAATCACAGCTGCAAACCTCAATCTACAGCATGTAGCAAGCAATTCAGACGGTTCCTGTAAGGTCGTGACTCATGACTTTGCTCTTGGGAGCACTTCCAGCATCACTAGTGGCACTTCAGATGGGCTCCATAGTGTTATTTAGTGGTTACAGTACTGCACTAAACTCTTGAAAAATGTTTATGAACCATAAGAGATCACTTGTTACTGTGATATGTGATTTACTGGAGAGATGAACTGCTGACCCAGAGATGATGAGTGTCACAGGCATTTTAAACCAATATTCACAACACTTGAGCTCAGTGCAATAGCAACAGGAGGTGGCCATGAAGTCATTCCAGTATTCAAGGGTGGACTATAGTTAATTTTATGCAATTATAATTTAATACTGTGTCTTTATGTCTATTTACATTTCTCTTGACTTTGAAGGGCACCATATACAGTCTGTATTCGTGTACATAAGTTTTGACACTTTAACTTTTTATAATAGATTTGTGTATATTTTATGGTAGTGAATGATAAAATAGAGGCCTATTGCTTTGCTTTGATTGCAAAGCAATAGGCCGGAAAAAGAATTAAAACACATTACAATTACATGAGAAGAGCAAAAACAATGTCTATTTCCAAATGGCATGCCTTTGTATATAGAAATTCTGTATATGTTTGCAAAAATAGGGATTTTGCTAAGATAGTAATAGCACCTACTCCCAAAGTTGTTGTGAAGATTAAATAAGTTAATACATACACATTAGTGAGAATACATTGTTAGTTTTAGCCATCGTCATCTATAATTTTCTAGTTCTGATTACCCTTATACATGCATACTTATTGCTAAAGTAGAATTATATATTATTCTCTTAAAGAGTTGACCATAGTCTCCTACGATTAATGATTGCTGACTTATACTATCATAAATTATGTAAATAAAATCACTGAATTATGTCTAAGTTTAGGGTTGGGCCTGGTGGCTTAACAACTTTTATCTCAGCACTTCGGGAGGCCGAAGTAAGAGGACTGCTTGAGACCAGGAGTTTAAGACCAGTCTGGGCAATATAGTAAGACCCCCATTTCTACAAAAATAAAAATAAGTTTATGGTTAATGATTTTGTAGTAAAAAAAAATCATGTGTAGGCTTAGTGCCCATAGCTCAGTGGTTACAGCTACAGCCTCATACACTGAGGCTGGCAGGTTCAAGCCCTGACCAGGCTAGCTAAACAACAATGACAACTACAATAAAAAAAAAAATAGCCAGGCGTTGTAGTGGGTGCCTGTAGTCCCAGCTGTTCAGGAGGCTGAGGCAAGAGAATCGCTTAAGCCCAAGAGTTTGAGGTTGCTGTGAGCTGTGACGCCATAGCACTCTACCGAGGGTGACATAGTGAGACTCTGCCTCAAAAAAATTAAAAAGAAAATCATATGTATAAATGTATAATCTTATCTTAGAAATTCTATAATAAGGAAATTGCTATGCTACTATCGATAAATTTCACCTTGTATTGTCTATTTTGTTTTTTCCTAATTCTTTGTTATTATGTAGATCTATTCTCACTGGCAGATGAGCCACAGAATCTTTCATTTTAAGTGAGCAACAGTAAAAGAAAAAGACTGGCCACTGCTTCCTACTTGTTTCCTATAAAAAATTACTTTTAACTCATGTATTTTTATTTTTTATTTTTTTTGTAGAGACAGAGTCTCATTTTATCGCCCTCAGTAGAGTGCCGTGGCCTCACACAGCTCACAGCAACCTCCAACTCCTGGGCGTAGGCAATTCTCTTGCCTCAGCCTCCCGAGTAGCTGGAACTACAGGCACCCACCACAACAACATAAAACCTTGAATCACTTTGTCAAGAAACTATCTTTTATGTGAGTCCAAACTTCATAGTACTACTTACAGAAGATGGCCAGCTCTCATTAAATTAACACAGCTTATGTTTTTAATCCTTTGATTATTGTTTAATAAAGTCATCACCCAGTCTCATCTAATGCAGTTGATTTGAATAAAGAAAAGCCTGCATTAATAAATACATTTTAGGACATAAATAATGCTATTTAAAATTTCTAACATAACTAATGACCCAGTGGAAACTAGCATCTTACCTTCACAAACAAGTGGCTAATATCTCATTTATATGTACTGGAAATCATACCATTTACTTTCAAAGCTTACTTTGTAAGTAGTCTCAAGTCAATTACACCTCCCCATTACATTACTTTATGTAAATAATTTATTTAGAAAAAAATTCTTTATAATAACATAAAAAGAAAACTTTGAATCTAAGTGATTCAAATGGTGTTACTAATTAGGGAAGCTAAGAAAAAGCTTCCAACTCATGCAGAAGAAATAGACTTTCCAAAATCACAAATATGTGAAAAACACAGTAAAATAGGTAAGATAGTTTTCATATGTCATCGCTTTTATTCTCACAACGACCCTGCATAAGAAAGATGTAGAAGATGAGGCCCAGAATAGCTAAGGCTTATCCAAGATTATACAGCTCATGTTCTATTATTCTACCCTTCTTTCACCATATACAACAATCAACTGAAGATAGACTAAACACCTAAACAAAAGACTCAAAACTAGGCTCGGCGCCCGTAGCTCAGTGGTTAGCCGCCAGGCACATACACCGAGGCAGGCAAGTTCGAACCCAACCCAGGTCTGCTAAACAACAATGACAACTGCAACAACAATAAAAAATAGACGAGTGTTGTGGCGGGTGCCTGTAGTCCCAACTACTTGGAAGGCTGAGGCAACAGAATCACGTAAGCCTAAGAGATAGAGGTTGCTGTGAGCTGTGACGCCTGGGCACTCCACCAAATGCTACATAGTGAGATTCTTTCCCCCCCTCCAAAAAAAAAAAGACTCAAAACTACTAGAAGAAAACACAGGAAAAACACTTCAGGATATTGGTCTAGGCAAAGATCTCAAAAACACAGGCAACAAAAAATAAAAATAGACAAATGGGATTATATTTAACTGAAAAGCTTCTGCACAGCAAAGGAAATGTTCAACAGAGTAAAGAGACAATCTGTTGAATGGGAGAAAATGTTTGCAAACTATTCATTTGACAATGACTACTATCTAGAACTTATTAGAAGTTTCAAACAATTCTACAGTAAAAAAATAATCCCATTAAAAAGTGGGAAAAGGACAATAAATAAATAAAATAAATAATTCTCATATACAAATGGCCAGCAGGTATATGAAAAATTGCTCAAATTACTAATCATCAGGGAAATGCAAATTAAAATCACAGCGAGATATCATCTTACCTAGTTAGTATAGAACATCTATTATTAAACTAGAGGCTGGTGAGGCTATGGAGAAAGGAATGGAAATTAATACAGCTAGTATGGCGAGTCCTCAAAAAAAACTAAAAATAAGAGCAGCGTCTGTGGCTGAAAGGAGTAGGGCACCAGCCCCATATACCAGAGGTGGTGGGTTCAAACCCAGCCCCGGCCAAAAACTGCAAAAAAAAATTTAAAAAAAAAAAAAAAGAAAGAAAACGTGGCGTGTGTACAGAATACTATTCAGCCATGAAAAAGAATGAAATTATGTCATTTGCAGCAACACAGATAAAACTGAAGGTCATTATGTTAGGTGAAATAAGCCAGGCACAGAGAGGAAAACGTCACATGTTTTCACTCACATGTAGGAGTTGAAAAACTTGATCTCTGGAACAGAGAATAGAATGCTAGGTACCAGGGGATGGAGTGAACACGTGGGTAAGGGCGGAGGAAGTAAGGTTGATTAATGGGTACAAGGGTACAGTTAATAAAAGGAACAAATTCTAATGTTTGATAGCAGAGTAAGGTTACTCCAGTGGGGTATTCTCTATTTGAGAACAATGTATTGTGGCCAGGCGTGGCGGCTCATGCCTGTAATCCTGGCACTCAGAGAGGCTGAGGCGGGAGCATCCCTTGAGCTCAAGAGTTCAAGACCAGCCTGGAATCGCTTGAGCCCAAGAGTTTGAGGCTGCTGTGAGCTATGATGCCACAGCACTCTACTGAGGGTGACATAGTGAGACTCTGTCTCAATTTAAAAAAAAAAAAAGACCATCCTGAGCAAGAGTGAGAAAGACCCCATCTCTACTAAAAAAAAAAAAAGAAGAAGAAGAAGAAGAAAAAAAGAAAGAAAAACTAGCTGGGCCTGGTGGTGGGTGTCCGTTAAGTCCCAGCTACTTGGGAGGCTGAGGAAAGAGAATCTCTTGAGCCCAAGAGTTTGAGGTTGCTGTGAGCTGTGATGACTCCAGGGTACTCTAACCAGGGCGCCAGGGTGACTCTGTTTCAAAACAAAACAAAACCCCAATGTATTGTATATTTCAAAACAGCTAGAAGAGAGGACCTGAAATAGTCCCAACATACATGCAGTAGAAATGATAAATACTTTAGATGATGTATACCCAAGTACCCTGACTTGACCATTAAACATTCTATACTTGCAACAAAACATCATGTGTATCCCATAAAGATGTACAAATAAATTTTTAAAAAGGATATAGAATCTTGGTTAATTTTATTTCTATATTTTTGGTTAGTATTTATTAATAATTACAGCTGACTTCTGAAGTTACTTTGTCAATATAGCAATAATTAAATATCTTGGTATCTCACCCCCCAGAGAGAACTCTCATCACTCCCTGGAAACACCAACTCGATTCAGGGAAAGGGCTAAGGGCACAGGAAGTGCAGGGTTTTCGAGGTTTTCAAAGCGATACTGCCACCTTGTGGGGTAATGGTGAATTGAGGTAAGTTGTCCTAATGTACAATTTCAACTTCACCTAATTAAAATTCTCAATGGGCCATAACGGCAGCTTCCAGAATCATTTTAGATTTGAGCTCAGAGAAACATAATATTCTAATATTTTAATCGGGTGCATAGTAACTAAACTTCTGTTTTCATATAAATTGCCAAGCTGAATCCAAAAAGAATTCATTCATTCATTCAGTACATATTTACTAAGTACCAGCTATGTATTATGGATAAAGCCAAGGATATAAAGGTGAATAAGGGTGTACTCTACGTGTATAGACTATAATGTGCTATTCCTATAATGACTGAAAATATGTACTCTTGAAACTGATGGCCCGAGTTCAAATCCCAGATCTGCCACTAACCAACTATGTGATTTTGGGCAAGTCACCTAAACATTCTGTGTCCCCTCAGTCTCATCATGTGCAGAATCAGAATAATGGCAGCAACTCACTCCTATGGTTATCAGATACTCTTTAAAGCATTAAGTACTCTATATGTACAGAAATATCTTCAGGGTGGGCAACATCCCTCAGAGCAGTAGTTCTCAACCTTCCTAATGCCATGACCCTTTAATGCAGTTCCTCATGTTGTGGTGACCCCCAACCATAAAATTATTTTCATTGCTACTTCATAACTGTAATTTTTCTACTGTTATGAATCGTAATGTAAGTATCTGAAATGCAGGATGGTCTTAGGCGACCCCTGTGAAAGGGTCGCAACCCACAGGTTGAGAACCTCTGCCTTAGATGAAGATGAGCTGTGGAGATGAGGTGTTACCACGCTAAGATTTAGAAGTGGGAAATCAAAGACTCTCCAGGATCAGAGTAATCAATATTGCTTTATCCTAGTGTGTATGTCTGGAATTTGCTCAGTGCAGCATTGCTTTTAACTGCAAAGGACTGAAAACTACCTAAATGCAACGAATAGGGAGGCTGGTTCAATTGATTGTGGCACAGCTGTACAGTAATACAGGAAGCAGGCATGAGGCAGAGCTATCTGTACTGAGGTGAAGCAATCTCCAATACACAAAAAGGGGGGGAATGAAATGCAGGGCAGCAAGGGCTGTGTGCTGTGCTTCTATGTGTTCAGCAGTGAGGTTAGGATTCATGTGCACTTCAAGATGTGCAGAATATCTGGAGAAGGATAGCATGTGGATTTGCTCCCTCATCCTCTGGGATCTGCTTCCCCCCATTCCTAGAAGCCACTGGGAATGGTCCTTCCACAGTCTCAAGGGCACTGGTCCCTATTCAACCTCCCCCGAATTTGAGATCCCTCTTAGGAAAAGCCTCAAGCTTTTCATCCCAATCTCCTTTCTACCTTCTCTCCCTGCCAAGACAAAGGAAATTACCAAAAACAGGTTGCGTTCGGCACTAGAAGGCTGAGGCAAGAGAATCGCCTAAGCTCAAGAGTTGGAGGCTGCTGTGAGCTGTGATGCCACAGCACTCTCCCGAGGGCGATAAAGTAAGACTGTCTCTTAAAAAAAAAAGGGCTTGAGGATTCTGAAACCATTAGGTATTCCTCAAAGGAGAGGATGGCAGCCATGGTGGGCAGCGGGTGTCAGCAAGGAGGCTGAGGAGAACTGAAAGTCAGCAAAGGCCTGAGTTTGCCTAGAATTCCTCTGTTGTTTCATTGTATCTCGTTGACAGACTTTCAATCTCCATGGGAAGCTGCCTGTACTCTATTCAGAGAGGATGTGACCTAAGCATTTCCACTTAAGGAAGAGAGGGTGAGAGCTTCTAGGGGGATGGGTTTGGCTGTCTTCAACATGAGAACCGTCAAGAGCCCAGAAGGGTCAGGCATGGTAGCTCATACCTATAATGCTAACACTGTGGGAGGCTGAGGCAGGAGGACCACTTGAGTCCATGCGTTTGAGGTTGCTGTGAACTAGGCTGATGCCGTGGCATTCCAGTCTGGGTGATAGGGTAAGACTCTGCCTTAAAAAGAGTTCAGAACGCTGCCCCAGGCACCAATGTTACCACAGCCCAAGGACCTCAGAAATCTAGAAATATTGGTTAAATTAATAAACCGAAGAATGTTAATGTGTGTAAATGAGCTGTAATGTTAATGCATGTAAAATGCTGCCTGAACATCACCCAAGGCTCTGCCAAGATGAATATGGACCGTCTACCCCCACCACAGAGACAGAGCATGGAGTGAGAGTCATGGGGGACCTCTCCCCAAGCCTGAAGGCTCATGAGCGGCTGGAGAAAATACCTGGAAAGTTGATACCAAGCAGCAGGGCTGGAACAATCAAGCCATGGAAAGTGTTTCTGAGCAAACATCAGTGAGGGGGAGAAAATCCAAGGGCAGATCTGGAGCACTCAGGGCCAGGGAACTCCAAGGAGCAGGCAGGCCATAGCCAGGAAGGACCATGGCAGGGGCTAGTTTGGTGGATCAAGCTTCAGACCAAGACTGAGAAGTGGACTTCGGCACCAGAGAGGAAGGGCTCAAGGCTACCTGACAGAAACTTCTGCTCTGATGGAAATGTTCTATGTTATCCAATGTGGCTACTAAGCATTCTAAACGTGGCAGTGCCATTTTAATTAAATCTAAAAGCCACCAGTGGCTACTGTATAGAACAGCTCAAGTAGGAGCTAGCAAATATTTGGTTCCAAGTGAAGAGGACCCGAGAAAGCCCTTAGAAGGTATCGCTCACGACTTGAATCCCGCTGAGCTGAATGCCCAGCGGGGGGCCCAGCCCCCAGCTCCCATGGTCAGATGGAGAGTGGCTGGACATTTGAACTGCGTGACCAGAAGTTGAGAAAGAAACTGAATGAAGTAAATACCATGGAAGAAGAAACATCCCTAGAGAAGTGGAGAAACGCTCTTAACCAGAATCAAAACACAAATTTCTAACCGGGGAAAACATCCTCAGTCTTCCAAGCTGAGGGGCCTTCCAGGGAGAGCTGCCTGGCTGGGCAGAAGGCAGGCTTGGTTCTTTCACCTCCTGCATCATCTCCTCTATTTACTAACGGTGTCCTTTGCAGTCTCCCTAATGCTGCGATACTCTAACTGCCTCGAGGGAGTAAGGAGACCAAACGTGCTCCCGAAGCCGTCTCCAGCCTGTTACAGAGGGTGGATGGGAGGACAGCCAAGCTGGGAGAGCTGTCAAGCTGGCTGTCACAGTCATCCAAAGTAGTTGGGGCCATGGAGACAGTGGCCGGGAATGGAGAAATGGAGAAATTTCATGGGTATGAAATTTCATGGGTATGAGGGTATGCCGGGGACTGCTTGAGGTGGGAGGAAGAGAGGGCCCGGTGATAAATGGCCCAGGTTGTGAAGCCAGACTGCCTGGATCTGAATCCTGGTTTTTTCACTTACCAACCAGTGACCTCAGTTTTCCTGTTTCTCTAGAAATGAGTACCCCTTCTCTCCCCATCACCTGCGCAGCAGGTGTAAAGAAGCACACGCACAACTCCACCAGCCCCGGAAATCTCACACTTCTCCGTCCCTCACACCCAGTATCTACCTGAAGGTCAAGGCTAACATCATCACGCCCTCTAGCCCTCGGTGCACGTTATCACAGCCAGAAGCCCAGGTCATACCTTACCTCCCAGGCTCTCTGTATCCTCTCTTCTGGTCCTTCTCCACTCCCAAGCTCTCTGCCTCTGCCCTCTGGGTCAGTCAGTCGTGAGCAATCTCTCTCACATCCCCCAACCTCTTCTCTGGCCATTCTCTTCACTACCTTGATCTATTTGAAATGTGGTTTTCTGCTGAGGATGCTGCTAATCTGGTTCTCACACCTCTCATACAACCGCCCTAACAGTGGGTAAGTGATCCTCAATGCTGTTCCCAGAACACGAGTCCTCCTTCCCAGAAAGCCTCGCCGTGGACTTGCTGTGTCTCTGTCACTACTAGGGTCGTAAGGCTTGGTTCTCCGGCTGACACCTTTCATGTCTCCAGCTCCCTACCTCTCACACTCGAACCATAACCCTTCAACTACAAACAGACTGACCGACCACTGATCCAGCTGCTGTCACTCTCCTTGATCCCTTGTGACATCATTTCCTTACTTAACCAGCTTAAACACGGTCTATCAGCATAATCATTCCTTTGTATAAATCTCAACGCCAACTCTCTTAATTCTTTTGTATTCACTCATTAAAACCCCAATGGTTAGGTCCTCATCTGCATCATCACAGCTGAATGTGAGGAGAGAAAAACGCCCTTTTCTACCCTCTCCTCTCACTCCCTGCATCCTAACAATAGGATGCTTTAACAGGTGCTTTTACAGATGTTCACCCAGTTCTTACAATCATCCTCTGCGATGTTAGCAGCATCCTAACCAACCACAGATGAAGAAAGTGATATCAAAATGGTAAAATAACTTTCTTCAAATCATACAGCTACACTGGCCAAACAACAGTGAGTGGTCAAGCAAAGTTTCAAAACCAGGCACATGGCTCCAAAGTCTGAGCTCTTGACCTCTTTAGGATTACTCTGTATCTTCTGTTCTCTCCTCGAACTTCTAACATCTCCTCCTCTAACCTGTTTCAGCTTGTCATCTTCTTGGTTTTGTCTAACGAAGGCACTCAATAAAGAATGTCCATAACCCCCCAGTCATATCTACCTACCTAACTGCACCTGTGCCTACACTCTGCCGTCCCTCCTGAACTACGCCCAAGTTATTCATCCCCCTGACGCCTCCTTTCTAAGCCAACCCTTCTCTGTGGACACTTGGCCCCATCCCCCGCCCAAGGCCACCGCTCCAGTGATTACCACTTCCCCCCATCATCACCAGTTTCTCCCTACAGTACTGCTCTCACTAAAATACATTCATTTTGTCGTTACTCCCAATTTAAATCCCAAATTACGAATCTTAAAACCATTATGCTAAAAGACACCACTCATTAAATCTTAAATTTTCTGATTCCATTTCATAAAATTCTAGAAAATGAACACTGACCTACTGATCTATGGTGACAGGAAGTAGACCAGTAATTCTCTGAGGGGAAGGGACCAAGGGAGGGGTTACAAAGGGTCTGGAGGAAACTTTTGAGGGTATCAAACATGTTTATAATCTTGACTGTAGTGGCTTCATGGGTGTAGGTATGTCCAAACACATCAAATGGAACTCTTTTTTTTTTTGTAGAGACAGTCTCACTTTATCACCCTCAGTAGAGTGCCGTGGCGTCACACAGCTCACAGCAACTTCCAACTCCTGGGCTTAGGCAATTCTCTTGCCTCAGCCCCGCAAGCAGCTGGGACTACAGGCGTCCGCCACAATGCCTGGCTATTTTTTTGTTGCACTTTGGCTGGGGCCAGGTTTGAACCCGCCACCCTAGGTATATGGGGCCAGCACCCTACCCACTGAGCCACAGGTGCCACCCCAAATGCAAATCTTTATGTGTAGTTTACAGCTTGATTATACTTCATTAATTAAGAAAAACATCAACTTTCCGACCACACATCCCTCTCATCATTGCCCAATTTTCCTGCTCCCCTTGATGGTGAAACTCCCTAAACTCTCCAGTTTCCACCCCATCCTCCACTCTCTATCTTACCTCTCTCCCCCCTTACTCCTAGGCAGCTCAACTTGCCACTTCCCCACCGCTGACTCCCGGGCAGACTTCCCAGGATGAGAATCATTCACTTCTTCAAGAACTTTGCTCCACTGTCACCCCAGTGAGGTTTTCCCTATTTAAAACTGCAGCCTGCCTAGTCACCCCCAACATTTCCATCTCCCCTGCCTGACTGTTCACCTATCATATAGCACCTTCTGACCCACAGCGTTTCTTGTCTACTGAATATCTCCTCCAACTAGAATATTAGCTCCCAGAGAGCAGGGATTTTTGTCTATTTTATTCATTGTTCTAACCCCTCTTCCCTGGCCTCTCCTGTGTCTCAAATACCGTGACCACTGGATTAGTGTCTTCAGAGGGATTTGGTTGTAAATAAAAGAAACCTAGTCACATCTAAGCAAAAAAGTATTAGAGGGATTCCAAAGAATTTCATGGACTCCTGGAGATGGGGAAGTACAGCCAGAATAAGACTAGTCATCAGGAACAAGATGCTTTCTCTCTTCTCTAGTCCAATTTGCTGAAGCAAAATGATCTCTTTAATTTCTTTGCCACTTAGGTGTCATTCTCTGCAGACCAACTTTCTTTGCAGATGACCCAGACTTAGAATTCCCAGCCTCCCACCCACATCTTAATAGATCAAGATAACAGATCAAGAACTTCACTCTAAATCCCAATTACAAGTCCCTGTTTAGAGAAGGCCTGAGTCAGTTGTACCATCCATAGTCCCATGGGAATAGGCAGGTAGTCACTTAAGTATCAATAAGAGTGGTTTTTTAGGGTCTATGAGGCTTATTAATAGAAAAGACATTTATAGTCACTTGTTAAAGTTGAGCATTTAAAACCTTCCCTTAAGCTTTTGACTTCCAAATACTCAGTTAGAAAACTAGTACATTTTAATACTCACTGAAAAGGGAGCTGTTAATTAATGTTTGGTAGAATTCATTTAAGTTGAACGGGCTAAATTTCTTTTAACAGACCTCTTTACAAATTAAATTCCTTTGAATCCATGACTGAATTATTGTACACAGCTATGACTCAATAAAAAATAATTAAAAAAAAATTCCTTTAAATAACTTAAGAGCATTTATACATTCAAGAAATTTAATTCTCTTTTAAACACTTCAAATGCTTCAACAAGCAAAACCTTCCCAAGTGCTTAACTCTTACGAATAAAATAAATACGTATGTAGGACCCTCCAAGTTCTCTGCAACATTTCTGCATTTTTTGCAGGCTTAGTAATACCTTTTGACCAAAGTCCCAAGTCTAAAAATCTGTCAGGCATTTTTTTTTTAATTAGAATCTTAAGGCTGATGGCACATACTGTATTATGCCCATTATGCTTAAATACTTAAAATAGCAAATACCACAAAATGAATAAAAAAACTATGCCTGGGCAGTGCCTGTGGCTCAAAGTGAGTAGGGCACCAGCCCCATATGCTGGAGGTGGGGGGTTCAAACCTAACCCCCGGCCAAAAACTGCAAAAAAAAAAAAAAAAACTACTCCTGAACTTAAAGACAAAAGTATCAATGACCAAGAGAATTGTTTCCATATCTTTTTGAAAATTTGTAATCATTACGTTTCATTTGAGAACTGCAGCATTCAGTGAAGTTTTGTTAAAGAGAAAATTAGCAGCCTAGGGCCCAGCAGGCAAACAGGCTCACGATGGTGGGATGATGAGGAAATGGAACTTGGGAGACTTCAAGAGTAAATTACGCCTGTGAGGCAGATGAGAGGGATGGCTTCAGCTCAGGAGTTCAAGACCAGCCTGAGCAAGAACAAGCCCCCATCTCTACTAAAAATGGAAAATTGACCAGGCATTGTGGTGGTATCTTGTAGTCCTTGCTACTCAGGAGGCTGAGGCAGGAGGATCACATGAACCCAGAAGTTTGAGGTTGCTGTGAGCCATGACATCATAGCACTCTAACCTGGGCAACAGAGACTCTGTCTCAAAAAGAAAAACAAAAAGTGCAATTAACTATTTTAGTTAATACAACGTTAAGTAAGAATACCATCACCCTTACATGGTTGTGGTGAGAACCAAGCAAAATATCATGGGACAACCCTTGTAAAGTTACAAAATTGATGGCAGCTATAGATTAAGGTAAAATTTCAACTTATTCATACTAATTTGCAAATTATCAGAGTATTTATGAAATTAACTTTCTAAAAAAGCTTTCAAATGGAAATCTTATTTAAATAAATTAACCCACCTCAACCTGAAAACACAGCTTCTGATCTTGACTAATCCCTGATTACTTAGGGATGCAAACTTCTGGTTTCTTATAAGCTATTGGGCTGTGTGACTGCTTAATTCATGAAAGGGAAATTAGACCATATTTTTGAGCATATACACTTACTAGAACATATTCAGTATCCCACTTTTTTCTGCTTTAAAAGAAAATCTGGGGGCTGGGTGCAGTGGCTGAAACCTATAATCCTAGCACTTTGGGAGGCCGAGGTGGAAAGATCACCTGAGACCTTGTTTCTACAAAAAAAAAAATAGAAAAATTAGCCAGGGGGAGTCGTCTTATGCCTATAGTCCCAGCCACTCAGGATGCTGATGCAGAAGGATCACTTAAAATTGGAAGTTCAAGACTATAGTGAGCTATCATCACTCCACTGTACTCTACCACAGGAAAGGAAAGAGTGAGACCCTGTCTCAAACAAAAAGTTGTGATTCCCACTAGAAAATCTTCCTCTAACGCAGCAGTTTTCAACCTGTGGGTTGCAACCCCTTTGTAACAGTGAAAATACATCCTGCATATCAGATATTTACATTACGATTATAACAGTAGCAAAATTACAGTTATGAAGTAGCAATGAAAATAATTTTATGGTTGGGGGTCATCACAACATGAGGAACTGTATTAAAGGGTCGTGGCATTAGGAAGGTTGAGAACCACTGCTCTAAGTGTTCTTCTAGCTAAAAACATTTTTCCCTACAGATTATTCCCTACTTAAGTTGGGGTGAGAACTGGGGGAAGGTGGGAGAGGTAGCAATTGTGAAATCAGGGTACTAGGAATCACCAGCTATCCATAATCCATCAAGAATGGATAAATCTCAGGAAACCCAAAAAGAAAACAAAAATCTTTTCATAAAAAAATGTGTTTTATACTATTTTTCAAAGCTAACTGCTCTGGTATGGGTTTCTGAAAACACAAGATAACTGGAAAATAGAGAAAAAAACTCAATACAAATTGAACAGTTTTCAGAGGGTAAGATCCAAACATAGTACACTGAAAAGCTATTTACTATAAGAAAAATGACAAATTTTATCATTCCCCTGATCTGGAAAAGGTAAAAATGTCATAGAAAGGCTGCATGGTGAAGGGGCAAAAAAAAAAAGTGATCCAATATGGTCTATCTGTAGTCAAGATTAAAGAAATAAAAAGAACCTGGGATAGATAGCACAATTTCCGGGTATCAAATCTGCCTTATCACAGTCTGAATACATGTGTAGCTAGAGCTAGTGTCAACTACTCAGAGCCGACTACTGATCTGCCACACTGGAACAGATAGAGTCCTACTACTAGTGGAAGGAGGACATTGTGATCTAAGACAAGGGACGGTATCAATGAGAAGGGAGCCAAGCTAAGCAAGGGCCTGGAAGCCCCAAAGGCACTGATCACAGGTGAACAAAGAGTTTTTTGTTGTTGCCATTTTTTGTTGTTGTTTTCCAGGATAGAAGCAAAAAAACAAGGCTCTGTTCCTTTGGCAGGATTCCCAGTTGAAACCCTCTCCTGAGAGATTTCATATTTGAGCTCTTATTTGAGTGCCCACCCAAATGTTGATACAGAACTTGCTGTATAAAATTAATATCAACTCATCCAAGGTAGACAAGTGAGATCTTCTAGCTGAAAATGCCTAAAATAATTCACAATATTTACATGGAAAACCATGTCTTAAAACAAGTACTTATTTTTCCAATCATAATTATTCCAGTCTCTTCCATAGAAATGCTTCTATAAGTTTTTTTTAAATGTGTCAAAGGGATTCTTTTTCCAATAGTTAATAAAGTCAGATTTATTCCAAGTTAGGAATTCTTGTATGTTCTATAAGCAAGCACTATGATTCCATCTTCTTGCTCTCTAGAAATCCATCAGATGTATGTTCCAACACAGAAGTGTTTTCTTTCCTTCTCATGGTAGCAAAAAGCATATCCATCATCCCCAAGGTTTCTAATAGTTCTCTTTGGTAATCAATCTCTTTTTCTACAAGTCCTTGAAGTACCAAAAATTTTTTATCAACTACAGGGGACTGACCAATCACAGGCAGATATATATCTAAAAAGAGAGAAACACGTTAACTAGAAACACTTTTCTATATAGTAAGTGAAAAGCAATAATGTAAAAAAGTATAAAATATTAAATATCAGCAGGGCATGGCGGCTCACATCTATAATCCCAACTCTGGGAGGTTGTGGGAGGGCTGCTTGAGGCAGGAGTTCAATACTAGCCTGGGCAATATGGTGAGAACTCCATCTCTAAAAAAAATATTTTTTTAATTAGCCAGGCGTGATGGTGTGCACCTGTTGTTTTAGCTACTCAAGAGGGTGACTGAGGCTGGAGGATCACTTGAGCCCAGGAATTCAAGGTTATAATGAGCTATGATCAGGCCACTGAACTCCAGCCTTGGTGACAGACCAAGACCCTGTCTCTCGAAAAAAAAAGTAGTAAAAAATTAAACATAAAAACATTTTAAAAATCCATTTTTATTTTATGTCTAATTTATGATTTATAGAAGTGTAACAACCCCTCGGAGGGAATTTATTTCAAAAAGAAATAATTACAGAAAGTACAGGGTAGAGAGCCTGACTTATTTTCATTTTCCTTAAAAAAAAGTTATATCCTTAGAGATGATAAGAAAAAAAATTGTAAATTATAATAAGCCTAAATCAATCAATTCAAAGTCATACCAGTAAACATTTTACTACATTTTAAACTATATTGATTTATTGTAGCTGTTTGTTTTCTCCATGAAAATCCTTACTGGAGAATTGATAAAAACAAGATATTTTGGCCTGGTGGTTCAAGCCTATAATCCTAGCACTCTGGGAGACAGAAGTACCAGGGTCCCTTGAGGCCAGGAGTTTGATGCCAGCCTGAGCATAAGCCACACCCTGTCTCTGCAAAAAATAGAAAAATTAGCTGGGCATGGTGGTATGCACCTGTAGTCCCAGCTACTTTGGGAGGGAGACGCAAGAGGATCTCTTGAGCCCAGAAGATTGACACTGTAGTGACCTATGATGACCCCACTATACTCTAGCCCCAGCAATAGAGATCCTGTCTCAAAACAAACAAAAAGATATTTTGGTCTACTCAATTTTCAAATCTGATTCTATTATTTGACATTTCTACTTGCATAAGCATGTTAGGATTTTCAGGTTTTAACAACTACTTACCAATAATTATTTCAGCAGCATGGATCAAAACAGGGGCAAATCTTGGCTGAGAAAGATTCCTACAAAGTAAAAATCCTATTTAATAAAGCTTGCAAACTTTTTAAAAAATCCTTAAAACAGAATTAATTGTTCCACCAGTTCTCTAAAGGTCAAACAAAATGTCTCTCATCTGGACACAAAAACAGATTTCAAATCCAAAATACAAGTGCTTCACACACATTATACATACCTTATCAAAAAATTAAGAACATGGCTGATTTCCTTTTCATCCCGACCTGCAAGGGCATTTGCAAGGACTCCTCGTCGATTTAGCTCTTTTATGATGGAAACTGTAACCTCAGGCGTCTTTATTGTACAAGTGGGCTAGAAAGCAGCACAAGAAAGAAAAAACTCACTGTTTGGCACTAAATTACCAAAATGAACAGGTTTTTACCTTCACAGTTCCAAGTCATGGTAATATGTAAAGCAAGTAATTAAAATGACCTTTTAAAAATGCTCCTCACTCACCTCAAGGACTCTGTCAAGGGCCTTAGAAATCCGAAAATGTTTCAGATCTCTGTCATATAATTCTAGGTATTTCTTTGTTGGCCTGTTGATCAAAATGTCATCCTGTATTGAAAAGTAAATATATAGAGGAAAAAAATCATTCTCTGTATAAAGACACATTCAATAGAAACTTATTCATAATGAAGTAGTACCCTTGAACTGTTCTTTTTTTTTTTCCTTTTTAGAGACAGAGTCTCACTTTATCGCTCTCGGTAGAGTGCCACTGCGACACAGCTCACAGCAACCTCCAACTCCTGGGCTTAAGCCATACTCTTGCCTCAGTCTCCCAAGTAGCTGGGACTATAGACACCTGCCACAACGCCCGGCTATTTTTTGGTTGTAGTTCTCATTGTTGTTTGGCCGGCCCGGGCTGGATTCGAACCCACCAGCTCTGGTGTATGTGGCTGGTGCCATAGCCTCTTGAGCTATAGGCACCAAACCCCCATTTAAATCTTTAATTCTTTAAATCACTTAAAACTACTTTTTTTGCATAGAGTACAAGGTAGGTATCATTTTTTTCCTTTCAAATAACCAACTGCTCCAGACTATTTAGTCTATTGCTTCCCCACCAGCCTATACTGATTGTTGATAGGAAGTTTCCACATATCCATGGGTTTGTTTAGTCTACTGTTCCTTTGGTCTGTCCTCGTGGAAATGCCATACTACTGACCCTTTCCTTCTTTCCTTTTCCTCTTCTTGTCTCCCTCCCATTAATTAAACTGAAAATCTTCTGTACAGCCAAGGAGACAACAACCAAAGCAAACAGACAACCTACCCAATGGGAAAGGATATCTGCATATTTTGAATCAGACAAAAGTTTAATAACCAGGATTTATACAGAACTTCAATTAATCTACAAGAAAAAACCAACAATCCCATACATTAATGGGGAAGAGAGACGAATAGAATCTTCTCTAAAGACGACAGACGAATGGCCAGTAAACACATGAAAAAATGCTCATCATTTCTAATTATTAGAGAAATGCAAATTAAAACCACCCTGAGATATCATCTAACTCCAGTGAGAATGGCCTATACCACAAAATCTCAAAATTGCAGATGCTGGCGCGGATGTTGGGAGAAAGGAACACTTTAACACTGCTGGTGGGACTGCAAACTAATACAACCTTTTTGGAAGGAAGTATGGAGAAACCTTAAAGAACTCAACCTAGACCCCCCGTTTGATCCTGCAATCCCATCACTGGGCATCGATCCAGAAGAAAAAGAACAACTTTTACTATAAAGATACTTGTACTAGGCTGTTTATCGCAGTCCAATTTACAATTGCTAAAATGTGGAAACAGCCTAAATGTCCTTCAACCCAGGAATGGGTTGGTAAGCTATGGTATATGTATATCATGGAATATTACTCGGCCATCCAAAAAATGGAGACTTTGCAGCATTTGTACTAACTTGGATGGAGGTGGAACACATCATTGTTAGTGAAACATCACAGGAATGGAGAAGTATGAATACTATGTATTCAACTTTGATATGAGGACAATTAATGACACAGTGGGGCATGGGGGAAGGGGAGAGCAGACAAAGAGAGAATGAGGGAGGGAGTGAGGGAAAGAAAACAAAAAAAAAGGAAAGAAAATAGTGACCAATTCTCACATAAATTGGATTCAATTTTGACCAAAGTACATTACTTAAACATTAATTTGTTGTTGTTGTTGCAGTTTGGCCGGGGCTGGGTTTGAACCCGCCACCCTCAGTATATGGGGCCGGCACCCTACTCACTGAACCACAGGCGCCGCTGTAAACATTAATTTTTAATTCAACTTGTCAGTATGTTGTTTAGCATATTGCATCCTCATTTATAAGTGAAATATGTTTATAATTTCCCTTTATAACAATATATTTTCTCCAATTTCAGTATCAGGTGTATCTAGATAAAGTAGAATGATTTTGAAATATTTCTTCTTTTTCTGTTGTCTGTAAGATTTGGCATGATCAGTTTTTTGAAACTCTCTTACTTTTACATATATAATATTAATTGTCTACTTTTTGAGACTTCGGAAAAAAAAAATAAGAAGTTAACTGATGGCTTCATACTGAGCCTTAGAGTTAAAGCATTCTGTAATAGACATACTCTTATTTGACAATGTGAACGGTACTTTCTTGGCATTATTGTTATTAATATTGCTTAATTTTGATGCAGTAATCATCTGTTTTCTTTTCTGAATGTATTTATCTTCATTCATTCTTTACGTGGTTTTTGTTTCTTATCTTAAACATTGTTATTGTTATTAAATTTTAAGCCTTTTAAATTCTGTGAAGGCAAAAATGTGGAAACCTAGTTAACACATGGGTATGCGAAAAGAAAAAAAAAGCCCCTTATTAGCTTTTCTTTCTTTCTTTCTTTTTTTTTTTTTTAAGAAATATTGTTTCACTTTGTTGCCCTCGATAGAGTGCTGTGGTGGCACAGCTCACAGCAACCTCCAGCTCTTGGGCTTAGGTGATTCTCTTGCCACAGCCTCCCGAGTAGCTGGGACTACAGGCACCCGCCACAATGCCCGGCTATTTTTTGTTGTTGTTTGCAGTTTGGCTAGTTCAAGCCTACCACCCTCAGTATATGGGGCTGGCGCTATACTCACTGAGCTACAGGCGCCACCCGCCCCCCTTATTAGCTTTTCATATATGGCAATTATTATTTATTATCTTCTTTTTTTTTTTTGAGACAGAGTCTCAGGCTGTTACCCTGGGTAGAGCGCTGTGGCATCACAGCTCACAGCAACCTCCAACTCTTGGGCTTAAGTGATTCTTTTGCCCTCAGCCTCCAAGTAGCTGGAACTATAGGCATCAACCACAACTCCCGGCTATTTTTTTTTGTTGTTGTTGTTGTTGCAGTTGTCATTGTTGTTTTTAACTGGCTGGGGCTAGGTTTGAACCTGCCACGTAACCTTGGTGTACATGGCCAGCGCCCTACCTACTGAGCTATGGGCGCCACCTATTTGTTATCTTCTTATAATAGTTATTTGGTATTATACCTCTGTGTCATGTTACTTTAGGTAAGTATAAAATTACTGATGGAGTGGAAACCGAGCTAACATCTTGCCTTTATAGTCCTAGCACTGCTCTGAAAGGGATCCTTAAATAATTATTGAACAAATAGCCTTGTGATTGATATGAGAAGTGCTACTTAAGTGTTGCCTTTCTGAATGATGTCACTGAGCAATCCATCAGCATGGTTCTGTGCCACTGGGATTTTATATTCTGATGAAGTTTTCAGATTTGTCTTAAGCCCAGTTCACTCTTTGCAGTTGGCTACGATATCCATTCTCACCAAAACTCAGAAGGATTTACTGAGTTTCTTTCCCTCTTTTTTTTGAGATAGTCTCACTATGTTGCCCTTGGTAGAGTGCTGTGGCGTCACAGCTCACAGCAACCTCAAATTCCTAGGTTCCAAGTGATTCTCTTGCCTCAGCCTCACGAGTAGCTGGGACTACAAGTGTCGCCACAATGCCTGGCTATTTTTTTTGTTGCAGTTGTCATTGTTGGTTAGGTGGCCCAGGCTGGGTTTGAACCCACCAACTTTGGTGTATACGTGGCTGGCACTATAACCACTGTGCTACGGGTACCGAGCCTTTTTTTTTGAGACCGAGTCTTACTTTGTCACCCTGAGTACAGTACTGTGACATCATAACTCACAGCAACCTCAAACTCTGGTCTCAAATGATTCTCTTGCCTCAGCCTTCCAGGTAGCTGGTACTAAAGGCACCTGCCACAACAGCTATTTTTAGAGATGAGGTTCTTGCTCAGGTTGATATCAAACCCGTGAGCTCAGGCAGTCCACTCTCCTTGGCCTCTCAAGAGTGCTAGGATTATGGGCATGAGCCACTGAGCCTGGCCACTCAGTTTCTTTAGAAGAGGTGTACAAATGTATATGACTGTAGGCCAATTAAAGACCTAGGTAGATACAACCTTCTGTGATGAAAGATTTAATTTTGAAGACTTTCTGCTTGATGCACTTTTGATATCATTAAGATCTGAAGCAGTTGGGCGGTGCCTGTTGTGTTGCTTAGTGGGTAGGGTGCTGGCCCCATTTGCTGAGAGTGGCGGGTTTGAACCCAGCCCCAGCCAAACTGCAATAGAAAATAGCCGGGTGTTGTGTCAGGTGCCTGTAGTCCCCTAAGCCCAGGACTTGGAGGTTGCTGTGAGCTGTGACACCACAGCACTCTACCAAGGACGATAAAGTGAGACTTTGTCTTTTAAAAAAGGAAAAAAGACTCAAAGCAGTTTAACTTCATTTTTTTTCCTTGATAGTCTTACTCTTTCACCTTGTATACAGTGCAGTGGCATCTTCATAGCTCCCTGTAACCTCAAACTCCTGGTCTCAGTCAGTTCTCCTTCCTCAACCTCCTGACATAATTATCCTCATGTCCAGCTAATTCTTTCTATTTTTGGTAGGGACAGGGTCTCATTCTTGCATAGGCTGGTTTCAAACTCATGCGTTTAAGCAGTCCACCTGCCATGGCTTCCTGGAGTGCTAGGATTATAGGTGTGAGCCACCCTGCCTGGCCTTCCGTGACTTTTGTTCATTTAAACAAATTTTAGCATATTGTTAATCCTCAGACACAAATAGTTGGCAAATTTGTGAATTTGTGGAACCCGTCACTTAAAAACTCTATCCTTTTGCTCTATATATTATTTATTACTTTCCACTGCAAGTTTTCTTTTGTCATAAAAATTTGTTGCTGATTCTTACTATTAATTGTGGCCTCATTAATTTCTTCAAAAGGGTCTTGGTCCCTTATTGTTGCAGCAGTCTACTCTCTTGGCCATGTCTAGGTCTTGTCTTCCAGAAGCGTACCCCCAACTCTGAAATATCACTTTGACCATAATTTCCAATTTTTCCACCTTACACATCTTCCTCTTTTCTTTGCGGTTTTCACCAAATCTACTCTTTGAAGCCCCTGATATCTTGCCCCTACCCTATTCCTTCACTGTATCAGTTTCTTTCAGATTTTATTCCCTATTATCTGTGGATCTCTTAGGTCAGTCATTTCAATATTCTTGGGAATGCCTTCCTTTATCTCAACTCTTTGTCGTCTTCTCCTTTTGTCCCACCTATCTTGCTAGATTAATTCACTAATAATTTCCTCTGATGCTGTCAGAAGTAGAGTTAAGTGTGTTTATGAGCTGTATTATAAATTGGCAATGTCCAACTCTGGGCAGCAACATTGAGGATTATAGTTCACTTCCATTTCTTTTCTTCACAGTGGAATTTTCCTCAAGTCTTTCACCCTGTTCCTTCCCCCAACTTTCAACTAGTGATATCAGAAAATGGAGGCCAAAAGGGATATGCTTGCTTTATTTTGAAACTTAACCATATCTTTTTTTTTGAGACAGAGTCTCACTGTGTCACCCTTGATAGAGTGCTGTGATGCCACAGCCCCTCAAAGCAACCTCAGACTTGGGCTTAAGTGATTCACTTGCCTCAGACTCCCAAGTATCTGTGACTATAGGTGCCCACTATAATACCCGGCTATTTTTTTATTGCATTTGTCATTGTTGTTTAGCAGGCCCAGGTCAGATTTGAACTCGCCAGCCTCGGTGTATGTGGCTGGCACCCTACCCACTGAGCTACGGGCGTCATCCAAAACTTAACCCTATCCTCACTTACCTGTATCCTCTACTCTTGAGATCACCCCCTCATCAACCTATTTAGTGATTCCATACTTTTTCTGTGATTTAAACATCTGTTCACCAGCTCTATTTTTTAAAAAATCTTTTGTTTTAATTTTTTAATTCAAATTTTTATTTGTTTATATTTAGGTACTTGTTTTTGTATTATTATTACCTGCCACCTTCGGTATATGGGGCCGGCGCCCTACTGGCTGAGCCACAGGTGCTGCCCCACCAGCTCTATTTTTGATGAGAGAAGGAAGCAAGATGTGAAATGGCTTGTATGATATGATTACTATATTTAAAAAGGAAAACAAAGGCCTGTTTAAGTAAAAACTATACACCTATACGCACAAGTGTTAGAAGGGCTCTATAGACAACGATGTTAACAATAGTTGTCTCTGGGCAAGGTGTGGTGGCTCATGCCTGTAATCCTAGCAATCTAGGAGGCAGAGGCAGGCAGATTGCCTGAACTCACAGGTTCAAGACCAGCCTGAGCAAGTGCGAGACCCTGTTGCTAAAAAAAAGAGCTGGATGTTGTGGCAGACGCCTGTAGTCCCAGCTACTCAGGAGGCTGAGACAAGAGAATTTGCTTGAGCCTAAGAGTTTGAGGTTGCTGTGATGCCCTGGCACTCTACTCAGGGTGACAAAGTGAGACTCTGTCTCAAAAAAACCCCAACAACAACAGCTATTAGTTGTCTCTGGATGGGTTGGATTGTGGACCATGGACCTTTCCCTTTCTTCTTTGTAATTTGGTGGATTTTTTTTGTTGTTATTTTTTGAGAGGGTCTTGCTCTATCCCCATGGAGTGGAGTCATCATAGCTCACTGCAACCTCAAACTCCTGGGCTTAGGTGATCCTCCTGCCTTAGCCTCCCAAGTAGCTGAGACTATAGGCATGCTCTGTGATACGTCTGATTTTTCTATTTTTAGTAAAGATGGGGTCTTGCTCTTGCTCAGGCTGGTCTGGTGCTCCTTAGCTCAAGAGATCCTCCTGCCTTGGCCTCCCAGAGTGCTAGGGTTGTAGGCATGAGCCACCACGGCCAGCCAGCATTAAATGCTTTTAATGATGAGAAAAAAAGATATTTTCTTCCAGAGTTTCTGAATGTGCTTATATTTTTTCATAAACATTTTATTTTTCTTTTTAAAGAGATAGGGTCTTGCTTTGTTACCCAGGCTAGTGTGATCATAGCTGATTGTAATCTTGAGCTAATGGGTTCAAGTGATCCTCCTGCCTCAGCCTCCTGAGTAGCTGAGACTGTAGGTCCACACCACCACTCTTAGCTGACTTTTACACTTTATTCATACTATCAGGGTCTTACGATGTTTCACAAGTTGGTCTCAAAACTCCTGGCCTCAAGTGATCTTCCCAACTTGGCTTCCCAAAGTGCTGGGATTGCAGATTTGAGTTAGCATGCCTGGACGTAACATTTCAATTTATTATTAAATTCTGAGAAATGTCTTCCCATTTCTGTTAAGCAATTATTTGAGTTTTGAAATATATCTCATCAGTCCCCCTTCCCTTCTAATCCCACAAATTTATAATATTTCTTTAGCTGATTTTCATCATAGTTTGTCAGGATATTTTTTTCATCTGTCTGTCCAAAATAGATCTGAGGCTTAGGAAAGGTTTCTGGTCATCTTAGTATTTCTAGCACTTCATGTTTGTGGGTACAATGTCGACAAGTACGTGCTTAGATATTTCCTGGCACCTCATTATTAATTAATTTTTTTTTTTTAAGACTAGTCAAGCGCAGCAGTGAGAAGGGAGGAAAGAGTAGAACAAGGAGTTGACTGTGAACAATCAAGTGACATAACTTACTGCCTTTGGACCAGCCTCTCATTACTAATTTAAATCAAATGTTATATGCCATAGGTTCTAATATGCCATAGGCTATACATATAACACACAATTATTTTATGAACTACTAAGAAAAGAAAAAATTTCTGTCGATTAAACTATGAT
This sequence comes from Perodicticus potto, assembly GCA_963574655.1. Taxonomy (NCBI): domain Eukaryota; kingdom Metazoa; phylum Chordata; class Mammalia; order Primates; family Lorisidae; genus Perodicticus; species Perodicticus potto. The sequence goes on from CAUYRH010068460.1 coordinate 33,803, forward strand.
ATTGGCCAAGGCAAGTGGATTGCCCTGAGCTGAGGTTCGAGACCAGCCAGAACAAGAGCGAGACCCCATCTGTAAAGGTAGCCAGGCGTTGTGGCAGGCACCTGTGGTCCCAGTTACTTGGGAGGCTGAAGCAAGAGAATCGCTTGAGCCCAAGAGTTGGAGGTTGTTGTGAGCTATGACACCACAACATTCTACCGAGAATGACAAAGTGAGACTCTGTCTCCAAAAAAATTTAAAAAATTAAAAATAAACAAACTGTGATGTCCTTGATAGCATGATGCATCCTGTGAAGTTACTCTATGTAGGGAAATGTAGAGTTGTTTTAACCTTTCTGTGAGCTTTTCATTGATTTTTGGAGTGGAAAAAAGGATTAAGCTTAGTACTGTTTCAGATCTCATTCAGGTATTGCCAACTTTTTTTCCTCTCATTACTTGGTTTTGTATGGCTACCACAGACATTGGTGAATGGACTGAATTATGATGAGGTCAGGCTTATATTGTGGGGAAAGGATTTTGCACATTTCTTTTTGTGGACATTTAAATTAGATTTTTATATTCCTTGCCATATAGCCTAAAAGAGTAACTTGCCTAAAATACAAATCTGGCTCTCATGCCCCTTTGTAGTTTACCTTTCCCCAAGTAGATAGTCCCCCAGTATGTCTTGGTATACTAGTGTGCACCAGACTTTGGGTTTTTGATTCCTCATAGTCAAAATGTTGTGTGTTTAGTTCTGTTAGAACATAACTCAGCCACACACTGTAATGTGGAATAGAATCTTGTATTCAGCAAAGGGAATGGATACCAAAAAGATTGAGAACCATTGATCAGTAAGATGAAATATGATTCTCCTTATGAGAAGCCTGGCTACTCCTTCCTGATTCACCTAATTATAATCAAGTAATATTGAATCATTTATAGTTTTCTCATACATATTTTGTTTTTTAATTTTTATTTATTTATTTTTGTGAGACATAGTTTCTCTCAGTCACCCTGTTGTTGAGTGCTATAGTTTCATAGCTCACAGCAACCTCAAACTCTTGGGTTCAAGCAGTTCTCTTGCCTTAGCCTCCCAAGTATCTGGGACGACAGGCACCCACCAGAACGCCTGGCTATTTTTTTTTTTTTTTTTTTTTTTGAGACGGAGTCTTAAGCTTTCGTCCTCAGTAGAGTGCTGTGGTGTCACAGCTCATAGCAACCTCAAACTCTTGGGCTTAAGCAATTCTCTTCCCTCAACCTCCCAAGTAGCTGGGACTACAGGCGCCTGCCACAATGCCCGGCTATTTTTTTTGTTGCAGTTGTCGTTGTTTAAACAGGCCCGGGCTGGATTTGAACCTGCCAGCCTCCGTGTATGTGGCCAGCGCCCTACCCACTGAGCTATAGGCGCCACTCCATATTCTGTATTTTAATCTCTGTGCCTCTGCCTGGGATTTCCCTCTGCTTGTGATCTAGATATTCTTCAATCCTCTCTGTAGGAAAAGATTGTTTGCATTTCTATCTTCCCATTAAACTGAGTTGCTTATTGTCCTCTTTGCTGGTATACCATACACATTTCTATCATTATATTTACTCCATTATATTGGAATTACTTTTGTAGCATATATATATATATATATTATATATATACACATACATACATACATATATATGTATTTTTTTTAGCAGATTTATATTTTGTAACTTTCAGGAAACTGTAAGCTTCTTAAGGGCAGGGATTCTGCTTTATTTACCTTTGGTCTTTAGCACTTAGCATAGTACATGACACTATCTTCAGTAAATATTTGTTAAACTAAATGTAATTGGGGCTGTGAAAGAATGAGCAGTGCATATAGACTGCAAGTGTCCTCAGTTCTAATAAAAAATAAGTCTCATTTCAATCATTTTTAAAGTATTTATTATTTCTTCTTTTGCATGTTTTCTTGGCTGAATGGAAATAGAGAAGAAGAAAATGAGGTAAGTATGTTTTAACTTGTTCAGTGATTATAGGATTGACTCTAAATACATTTTAGAGGTTAGGTAAAAGCTGAAAACATTAAAAATACAGCTGTCATTTTCATTTTATTTTTATTTTATTTTATTTTATTTTATTTTTTGAGATAGAGCCTCAAGCTGTCACCCTGGGTAGAGTGCTATGGCATCACAGCTCATGGCACCCTCCAGTTCCTGGGCTTAAGTGATTCTCTTGCCTCAGCTTCCCAAGTAGCTGGACTATAGGCACCCGCCACAATGTCCAGCTATTTTTTGGTTGTTGTTGTAATTGTTGTTTGGCAGGCCCAGGCTGGATTTGAACCCGCCAGCTCTGGTGTATGTGGCTGGCACCTTAGCTGCTTGAGCTACAGGCGCCAAGCCTCAGCTGTCATTTTCAATGTGAAATGAAGTAATGATTTTTTCTTTGTTTTGTTTTTTGAGCTATATTAATTTATCCCAGTGAGAGGTGATGTGTATCTCAAAAAAGATTTTTAAACTTGAGAGTTTCAAGAACTTTAAAAAGGGTGGAGGTGAACCAGGCACAGTGGCTCATGCCTGTAATCCCAGCCCTTGGGAGGCCAAAATGGTGGATTTCTTGAACCAGAGCAAGACTCTGTCTCTAAAAAATAGCCGAATGTTGTGGTAGGCGCCTGTATTTCCAGCTTCTTAGGAGGCTGAGGCAAGAGGATTGCTTGAATCCAAGAGTTTGAGGTTGCTGTGAGCTAAGATGTCACAGCACTCTGCCAAGAGTGACCAAGTGAGACTCTGTCTCAAAAAAAAAAAAAAAAGAAAAGAAAAAAGAAAAGGTGGAGGCAGCTCTAGTGACAGCTTTTACCTGTTCTTATGTATTGAGCTTCCATGTAAGATTTACTTCGAAAAGTAGATTGTTTCTTAAGAGTAATTGGAAACCATTGCTCTGTGATAATGCATGTGAAAACATTTACTTTACCACTTGAATGTTTACTATGTAATTTTGAAAATTGATTTCAGATTTTACTATTGAAGAGGAATATTATTCTCTTCTATAGCCTAAGTCAATTAAAGAACATCAAGTAGAAAAAATTTGCCAATAGCAAGTATATCATCTTTAATTTAAGCTTGAGTTAATTCCTGTTGATTTTTATAATGTTCTTTCCATAACCTAGGTTATGCCTTTAACTTCTACGGCCTATCATTTCCTTAGGTGATTGGGCAAATAGTGGAGGGAGAAGTCTCCTTGGATATGTACTTTGCAATTGTGTTGTTCATACAGTAGTATCAGAGGTTAATCTGTCTTACCTGCATGTGTGGGGCCCAGGCAGAAATAGGACCAGTGTGCCAGGGTAAAAATAATTTCCAGGAATGTGGAAAGCTGGTTCTCATTTGGTTACTTTGTAAATAAGTGAGGTGGGAGGCTTCTCTATACTCCAAATCTGGGAGAATTACCTGTCATGCTTGTGTCAAGATAAAACAAAATTGCCTGAAACAAATTTTCTTGCCTCACCTTAGAGCTCAGTAGTTCAAATTAATACTGCCTTTAGTGTGGATCATAGATGAGTATTTTTATTATGTACACAGCTGATTCTATATGATGCCAAGAGACCACCAGTTTTTGTTTGTTTTTTGGGTGCAGTGATGTCATGGTAGCTTACTGCAACTTCTAAGTCCTGGGCTCAACTGATCCTCCTGCCTCAGCCTCTCGAGTAGCTGGGACTCCAACTGGGACTACCATGCCTGGCTAATTTTTTCTGTGTCTCAGTCTTGCTCAGGCTGGTCTTGAACGCGTGAACTCAAGTGCTCCTCCCACCTTGGCCTCCTAGAGTGCTAGGATTTACAGGCATGAGCCACTGTGCCTGGCCAAGAGTACTCATTTTAATGACCTCTGATGTTCTCTGATTGAATACAAAAACAAACTCTTATGAGTACTGAGATGTTAGCTATTGCTCTTCATATATGTATCAGTTAAATACATAACAGGCTTGGGTGGTGCCTGTGACTCAAAGGAGTAGGGCACCGGCCCCATATGCCAGAGGTGTTGGGGTCAAGCCCAGTCCTGGCCAAAAACTGCAAAAAAAAAAAAAAAAAAAAAAAAACCCCAAAAATACATAATAGGCTTTAAAAAGTTATTTTTAAAAAATGTTACGTGGAGTCCCAGATACTTGGGAGGGTGAGGCAAGAGAATCCCTTAAGCCTAAGAGTTTGAGGTTGCTGTGACGCCATGGCATTCTACTGAGGGTGACATAGTGAGACTCTGTCTCAAAACAACAACAACAAAAAAATGTTACCTGGAAAATAGTTAAATAGCTGGGCAGGCACCCAGCCCTATTTAATATTGTGGCAGGCACCTGTAGTCCCAGCTGCTTGGGAGACTGAGGCAAGAGAATTCCTTGAGCCCAAGAATTTGAGGTTACTGTGAGCTAGGCCACACCGCTCTACCAAGGAGGACAAAGTGAGACTCTGTCTTAAAAAAGAGAGAGAGAGAGAGAAAACAAGAATGGAAAATATGGCTAGTGAAGCTGTCTGTAGATACTTAGGAATTTATTACTATTCTCTATTCTTTTGATGGTGTTTGAAAATTTCCATAATTGAGTTTTAAAACAATTCTTGAGTAGCTTTATAAAACTCAAATTATTTGTTATTTAAAAGGGCTTTTCATTGCTCTGACTGGTAAACATTTTAAACTGTGATGCTAGCCTTTTGAAAGTAACTATTTTAGTTTTAATTGTTGTTTCGTTCATTTATAGGCAAAGATTGAAAATGTGCAGAAAACAGGTTTCATCAAAGGATCAGTGTTCAAAGGTGTTGCTTCTAGTCGATTTTTGCCCAGAGGCACTAAGACAAAAGTTAACTTGGAAGAACAAGGACGACAGAAGGTATCATTCAGCTTCAGTCTTACAAAGAAAACTTTGCAGAATAGGTTTCTGACTGCACTTGGCAATGAAAAGCAAAATGATACCCCAGGTGTACCTCTCCAAGTAGACTCAACTCCTAAAATAAAAATGGACATTGGTGATACCTTATCTACTACAGAAGAATCTTCCCCATCAAAATCAAGGGTAGAATTAGGCAAAATTCATTTTAAGAAACATCTGCTTCATGTAACAGCCAGGCCACTGCTGGCTACTACCACAGCAGTAGCATCTCCACCTTCTACAGCAGTGCAGTTACCAGCAGCCATAGCAGAATCAACAACTGTAGACTCACCCCCCTCTTCTCCACCGCCACCACCTCCACTTCCCCAAGGCACAACACCCTCACCACCAGCACCAGTAACAGAGCCAGTGGCCTTGTCACACACGTCAATAACAGTTCCAGTGACAGCACCGGTACCCTTACCAGTAGATGTAGCTGTTAGACCTCTGAAAGAACCACCAGTTATAGTTGTACCAGAATCTTTAGAAGTGGATACTAAGGACACCGTATCTAATAGTTCAGAAGAACACATAGTTCAAACTTTGAATGAGCAAGCAGATATTCTGTCACAAAAGGAAGATTCCCATATTGGGAAGGAAGAAGAAATTCCTGATAGTTCTAAGACTATTCTGAGCTCTAAAAAAACAGGTTCTAAGAAGAAATCCTTACAATTTGAAGGCACCTTCCCTGGTTCAGAATCTGACGAAGATTCTGTACGGACTTCTTCAAGTCAAAGATCACATGATATAAAATTTTCAGCAAGCATTGAAAAGGAACGAGATTTTAAAAAGAGCTCAGCATCTATAAAAAGTGAGGATTTAGGGAAATCTTCACGATCTAAAACAGAGAGAGATGATAAATATTTTAGCTATTCAAAACTTGAAAGAGATACTCGGTATGTGTCTTCCCGATGTAGATCAGAAAGAGAGCGAAAGCGAAGCAGATCTCGTTCCAGGTCTGACAGAGGTTCTAGGAATAGTTTACCCTATTCTCGATCAGAACGATCTCATTATTACGACTCTGATCGTCGATACCATAGGAGTTCCCCTTATCGAGAGAGAACGCGATATTCTCGGCCATATACAGATAACAGGGCCCGTGAGAGTTCTGACTCTGAAGAAGAGTATAAGAAGACATACTCAAGGCGTACTTCATCTCATTCCTCCTCTTACAGAGACCTAAGGACATCATCGTCTTACTCTAAATCTGATCGGGACTGTAAAACTGAGACCTCTTACTTAGAGATGGAGAGAAGAGGAAAATATTCTTCAAAACTAGAAAGAGAATCCAAAAGGACTTCAGAAAATGAAGCAATGAAAAGATGTTGTTCTCCCCCTAATGAACTGGGATTCCGACGGGGGTCATCCTATTCCAAGCATGATAACAGTGCTTCCCGTTATAAATCTACCCCTTCAAAACCTGTACCCAAGTCTGATAAATTTAAAAATTCTTTCTGTTGTACAGAACTAAGTGAGATCAAGCAGTCTCATTCTTCTAGTTTACAGACTCCTTGTTCAAAAGGTAGTGAGTTAAGAATGATTAATAAAATTCCTGAAAGAGAAAAGACAGGGTCTCCCTCTCCATCAAGTCAATTAAATGATTCACCTACTTTAAAAAAGCTAGATGAATCATCTGTTTTAAAGTCTGAATTTATAGGACGTGATAGCCATGATAGTATTAAGGAATTAGACTCTTTATCTAAAGTGAAGAATGATCAGTTAAGAAGTTTTTGTCCCACAGAATTAAATGTAAATGGATCTCCTGGGGCAGAATCTGATTTGGCAACATTTTGCACTTCTAAAACTGATGCTATTTTGATAACTTCTGATGATAGTGTGACTGGCTCAGAGTTATCTCCTTTGGTCAAAACGGGCAGGCTTTCTTCAAGTCGATTTCAGAGTAGATGCAAAGAAAAATACTTGGATGATACTTGCATGCAACACAGTAAATTAGAAAGCCCATTTAGGGAAATAGAACCTTTGGTGTCACCACACCTGGATAAACTCGTGTCTTTGCCATTAAGGACTGTAGATTATTCCAAAACAGTAATTAAAGAACCAGTTGATATGAGAGTTTCTTGCTGCAAAACCAAAGATTCAGAAACATACTGTACTTCAAATGACAACAACGCTTCTTTGTGTTACTCTGAAGCTGAAAATATCGAGCCTTCCGTTATGAAGATTTCTTCAAATAGCTTTATGAATGTGCATTTGGAATCAAAACCAGTTGTATGTGATAATAGGAACTTGACAGATCACTCAAAATTTGCATGTGAAGAATATAAGCAGAGTGTTGGAAGCAGTAGTTTAACCACTGTTAATCATTTTGATGATTTGTATCAGCCTCTTGGGTGTTCAGTTATTGCTTCATCTCTTCAGAGTCTTCCATCAGGAATAAAGGTGGACAGTTTAACTCTCTTGCAATGTGGAGAAAACATACCTCCAGTTTTGGATGCAGTGCTGAAGAGTAAAAAAAGCACAGAGTTTTTGAAGCATGCAGGGAAGGAAACAATAATAGAAGTAGCTAGTGGCTTTCCTGATTCAGGAAAGGGATTTACTAGCTGGGAAAACAGGCATAATAATGGATTATCTGGGAAATGTTTGCAAGAAGCTCAAGAAGAAGGGCATTCCATGTTGCCTGATAGAAGAGGAAGAACAGAAATCTGTTTATATGAAGAAGGAGAAAGAGGACATGCACATACTTCTGATGACTCAGAAGTTGTATTTTCTTCTTGTGATTTGAATTTAACCATGGAAGACAGTGACAGTGTAACTTACACCTTAAAATGTGACAGTAGTGGTCATGCCCCAGAAATTGTGTCTACTGTCCTTGAAGATTATTCTGGTTCTTCTGAAAGTTCAAGTGATGAAAGTGATTCAGAAGATACAGATTCTGATGACAGCAGTATTCCAAGAAACCGTCTACAGTCTGTTGTGGTTGTGCCAAAGAATTCTACTTTGCCTATGGAAGAAACAAGTCCTTGTTCTTCTCGGAGCAGTCAGAGTTGTAGACACTATTCCGACCACTGGGAAGATGAGAGATTAGAGCCAAGGAGACATTCATATGAGGAAAAATTTGAGACTATAGCAAGTAAAACCTCTCTTCAAACTGAGAAATTCTTCCTTCATAAAGGAACAGAGAAAAATTCAGAAATTTCTTTTACACAGTCCAGTAGAAAACAAGTAGATAACCACCTACCAGAAATTTCTCATCCGCAAAGTGATGGGGTTGATAGTACAAGCCATACAGATGTGAAATCTGACCCTCTAGGACACCCAAGTTCAGAAGAAACAGTAAAAGCCAAAATATCTTCTAGACAGCAAGAAGAGCTGCCAGTTTATTCTTCTGATGATTTTGAAGATGTCTCAAATAAGTCTTGGCAGCAAACCACTTTCTCTAACAGGCCAGATAGTAGACTGGGAAGAACAGAATTGAGTTTCTCTTCATCTTGTGACATCTCCCGTGTGGATGGTTTGCACTCATCAGAAGAACTTAGAAACCTAGGGTGGGACTTTGCTCAACAAGAAAAGCCTACTACCACATATCAGCAACCTGACAGCAGCTATGGAGCTTGTGGTGGACACAAGTATCAGCAAAGTGCAGAACACTATGGTGGGACACGTAATTACTGGCAAGGCAATGGCTACTGGGATCCAAGATCAGCAGGTAGATCTCCTGGAACTGGAGTTATGTATGATCGAATTCAAGGACAGGTACCAGATTCCCTAACAGATGACCGTGAAGAGGAGGAGAATTGGGATCAACGGGGTGGATCCCACTTTTCAAGTCAGTCCAATAAATTTCATCTTTCCCTTCAGAAGGACAAAGGGTCAGTGCAAGCACCCGAAATAAGCAGCAATTCCATTAAGGACTCCATAGCTATCAATGAAAAGAAAGATTTTTTGAAAAACTTAGAAAAAAATGATATCAAAGATAGAGGACCTCCTAAAAAAAGGAGACAGGAATTGGAGAGTGATTCTGAAAGTGATGGTGAACTTCAGGACCGAAAGAAAGTTAGAATGGAGATAGACGAGGGAGGGACATCAGTGCTCCCAGGCTCAGCACTGATTGGGCCTTCTTGTGTCATGGATGACTTCAGGGACCCACAGCGATGGAAAGAATGTGCCAAGCAGGGGAAGATGCCTTGCTACTTTGATCTTATTGAAGAAAATGTTTATTTAACAGAAAGGTAAGCCTACTATTAATACTTGTTGACAAATTTTAACCTTATTATTTTAAAAAATTAGCTTTTTACAATTCATACTTCATGAGCTTAACCATATGAAATAGAATTGTATGATGAAATATAAATTAAAAGCTCTAAAAAGTGTTTTTATTTAGATTTGATAGTATAGATTCCTTCCCCCAGTATGTTTTTCTAATTTGGGAAAAGGATGTCTAATTTTTTCTCTTATTACTACTTTGCTTTTAAAAGTGTAATTTAGGCTAGTTTAGTTTTCCTCTAATTCCTTTTACATGCAGAAGTGGGACAAAAAAATGAAACATAACCCCAGCAAAATAGTCTACTCTTGGAAAATAAAAAAGTGGTTATGTTAGATTTTTTTTCTTACTTTTCAAAAAGGTGCAGAATGAAGTGTCCAGGTCCTTTATAAAGCTGGAACTACCATGAAGGCTATGTTAAATAGTTCAATGAAAATATTTCAGATTGTATATGAAGTCTGCACATTGTGCCCCATGATTGCACCAATGTACACAATTATGATTTAATAAAAATTTAAAATAAAATAAAATAAAAATAAAAAAAGCTGGAACTAGACTAGAACATAATTTTCTTCTGTCAGTTGTTTTTTTTAGCCCATTGTTAATAGATTAAACCAGGCAGTAGTTTAACAAATACTTTAGAAATAGTAAAATGGTTTACCAAAAATTCCCGACATGAAATAAGGTATAATGAGAGTATAAATAATGAAAATGTAGTTTTCTAAAGCAGAGCTTCAAAGTCTGTTTTTTTTTTGAGACAGAGCCTCAAGCTGTCACCCTGGATAGAGTGCCGTGGCACCACAGCTCACAGCAGCCTCCAATTCCTGGGCTCAAGCGAGTCTCCTGCCTCTGCCTCCCAAGTAGCTGGGAATACAGGCGCCTGCCACAATGCCCGGTCATTTTTCAGCTGTCATTGTTGTTTGGTGGGCCGGGGCTGGATTTGAACCCACCAGCTCAGGTGTACGTGGCTGGCGCCTTAGCCCATTGAGCCATAGTCTGTTTTGATTTTTACTCCTCCTTGATAATTTTCTCATTTTCCTCATGTAAATATATGTTAAATATGCTTACAAAAGAAAACACTATACGTTTCTACCTACTCACTGCCCCCTTTTGAAAATTTTCCTCCTAGCTGGGAATCAACCTAGCCATCATCCTTTTGAGCATTCAAAATGTTATTAAATTACTTGCCCTTTTGTTTGTTTGTTTGTTTTTGTAGAGACAGAGTCTCACTTTATCACCCTTGGTTGAGTACCCAAGGGCCGGGTTTGAACCTATCACCTTCGGCATGTGGGGCCGGCGCCCTACTCACTGAGCCACAGGCGCCACCCCAAAATGTTATTAAATTAAAGAAATTTTTCACTGTGGATAGGTAAAAGACTTCATTTTAAAGTTAGATCCCACCAGAATTTTATTCCTATTAAAAAAATAACTTTTATTGGATGGCACTTGTGGCTCAGTGAGTAAGACGCCAGCCCCATGTACCTAGGGTGGGTTCGAACATGGTCTTGTCCAAACTGCAACAAAAAATAGCCTGGTATTGGCTCGGTGCCTGTGGCTCAACGGGCTAAGGCGCCAGCCATGTGCACCTGAGCTGGTGGGTTCCAATCCAGTCTGGGCCCGCCAAACAACGACGGCTACAACTAAAAAAAATGGCCGGCGTTGTGGCGGGGGCCTATAGTCCCAGCTACTTGGGAGGCAGAGGCAGGAGACTCGGTTGAGCCCAGGAATTGGAGGTTGCTGTGAGCTGTGATGCCACGGCACTCTCTCCAGGATGACAGCTTGAGGCTCTGTCTCAAAAAAAGAAAAAAAAAATAGCCTGGTGTTGTGGTGGGCGCCTGTAGTCCCAGCTACTCGAGAGGCTGAGGCAAGAGAGTTCCCTAAGCCCAAGAGCTAGAGGTTGCTGTGAGCTGTAACGCTACAGTACTCTACTGAGGGCAATAAAGTAAGACTCTGTCTCTTAAAAAAAAAAAAAAAGACCTTTATGTTTTTATGTTGTGGAGAGCCTCTTGCACTATATTCATTTATATCTAGTTGTAAATTAGGTTTACATTCAAAATATTATATATCTTGGCTCGGTGCCTATAGCACCGGTTGGTTACAGTGCCAGCCACATACACCAAGGCTGGCGGGTTTGAACCCGGCCAGGGCCACCTAAACAACGACAACTGCAACAAAAAAATCGCCAGGCGTGGCTCAGCGCCTGTGGCTCAACAGGCTAGGGCGCCAGCCACAAACACCTGAACTGGCAGGTTCAAATCCAGCCCGGGCCCCGCCAAACAACAATGACGGCTGCAACCAAAAAATGGCCAGGCATTGTGGCGGATGCCTGTATTCCCAGCTACTTGGGAGGCGGAGGCAAGAGACTCATTTGAGCCAAGGAATTGGAGGTTGCTGTGAGCTGTGATGCCACGACACTCTATCAGGGTGACAGCTTGAGGCTCTGTCTCAAAAAAAAAAAAAAAAAAAAATCGCGGGGTGTTGTGGTGGGCACCTGTAGTCCCAGCTTCTTGGGAGGCTGCGGCAAGAGAATTGCTTAAGCCCAGAGTTTGAGGTTGTTGTGAGCTGTGATGCCACAGCATTCTACCAGGGGTGACATAATGAGACTTTGTCTCAAAAAAAATTGGGTAGCTTAAGTAGTACCTTTTAGGAATTGTGTGACTGATGGATTATACAGGGGACCTTGTAAAAGAATATAAAATAAAACTAATCAGTTCAATCCTCTGGCTTTAGTAATAATCAGATAGATATGTGGGGGAAGAAGGTTTCAGATATATGATTATGTCACGTAGATTAGGTTGGTGGAAGTGTAAGATGTCTCCACTGTTTTGGAGTGGGAAGCATTTATATGTGTTCAGCTTTTTTTTTGTTTGTTTGTTTTTGTTTAACAGGCCTGGGCTGGGTTTGAACTTGCCATCCCTGGGCATAGAGCTGGCACTCTAACCATTGAGCTGCAGGCACCCAGCCTTGTGTTCAGCATTTTAAAGTGCCTGTTACATGCTAGGCATTTAGGAGGCACCAAGAAGACATATTATTATAAAAATAGTATGAATATAATGAACAAAATTTTTATTTCTTTTTTTTTTTTTTTTTTTTTTTGTAGAGACAGAGTCTCACTTTATCGCCCTCTGTAGAGTGCCGTGGCATCATACAGCTCACAGCAACCTCCAACTCCTGGGCTTAGGTGATTCTTTTGCTTCAGCCTCCCGAGTAGCTGGGACTATAGGCGCCTGCCACAACGCCCAACTATTTTTCTGTTTTGCGGTTCAGTCGAGGTCGGGTTTGAACCCACCACCTTCGGTATGTGGGGTCGGCGCCCTCCTTGATGAGCCACAGGTGCCGCCCAAGAAATATTTCTTATATTTATCAAAAATAGAGTTACCTGCAAAAATCTGTGCCTATTAGTCCTAATCTGACCTTTTGGCAATACATAATAAAGTTGCTGCTGATTCTTCAAAATAATAGCTTTTAAAGTATTTGGTTGTTTTTAAAATTGTTTCTGGTTAATTAAGGGTACAAAGAATTAGGTTAAATTGTTTACATTCATTAGGAAAAGTCTCCCTTATAATTGTATCCTGCCCCCAATGGTGTGCCATATACCCTAACATTGTGCCCTTTAAGTGGGAGCACCCCCATCTCCTTCCCTCCTCTCTTCTCTCCATAAAGTATTTGTTATTTATGTTTAGTTATCTTTAGGTTTAAGCATATTCATATACTTATCAATGAATTGTATCCTTAGTTCATCAAGAAGAATCATTATTTTTACCTAACTTACTATCATTATACTCTTTAGGTCATTTATAAAACTGAGGCTAGAATATAACATGTTGAGGATTAAAGCAGATTGCAGTTAGGAGATTAAAATAATCACTTAGAATAGCTGTGCCCCACATGCCGGCATTTGATAGAGTGAGTTATAGTTCCCTAAACAGTCACATACCAATGAGGGGGTCAGGGATGGTTTGTGTTCACATTTCCCTGCCCCTCACCATTGGTTTGTGACTGTTAAGTAGGTCTTTTTCCACCATCCATGATTTTTTTCCTTTTTGACCAGGGTCAAAAATAGAGTTCAGCAAAAGGCCAATCATATTTTCACCTTTGCTTTGCAGATTTTTATGAACCTGGTCAAATTTCAGCAGTTTCCTTTCTCTTCCAAACTAAGTTCATCTACATTGCAAAAGATTAGCTCTTTGAAACCTTTATCTCCTTATTCTGTAATTAAATTTAATTTTTAAACAAATCTTTTCTTTTAAACAGGATTTATACAAGTGTCAATTTACTGAAGAATCTTGTGAAAGACTTAATTGAATTAAAATTCTTAAAAATCCTAATTTTTCTAGAAAATCTTTTTTCCCCTCAGCATTTTATTTCAAGTATTACTTATTCATTTATGAGCTCTGATTCTTAAACTTAACTTTAATTAGCTGTGTCACTATTTGTAACACCCAAGTTTTCCTATTGTCTCTTGAACCCACTATGATTTTAAAACTTAAAATCCGTCAGAATCTGAGGGTTAACTGACCTGGACTAGAAAAAAGGGCTGAGTTCCAAAATAATAGTCTTGGACTAATCCCATCTTCCCTATATGCCAACGTTAAAATTGCTTCTCATCTTTTTTGTGTCAAGTACTTAGTGTTTTCAGTCTCACAAGGGCTAATGATTAGCTATTTTTCCTTTTGGATGGTTGACTTACAGGAATCATTAAACGTGAAACTAATGATATTTAGCACATATTTAAATGTATATGTCATGTTATTGCCAGGAGATTTTTTTACCAGTTTTATGAAATTGTACCCAATAGAAAGAAGAATAAATCCCATCGGGATATTAAGCGAATGCAGTGTGAGTGTACACCACTTTCCAAAGATGAAAGAGCTCAAGGTGAAATAGCGTGTGGGGAAGATTGTCTTAATCGTCTCCTCATGATTGAATGGTAAGTAAATCAGGATGCTCTGCTATTGCTCAATCCCTGTTTTTTTGTGTTGATTTTGTTTGTTTTAAAGAAACAAAGTTTTACTCTGTCACTCAGGCTGGAATGCAGTGATACATTCATAGCTCACTGTAACCTTGAATTCTTGGGCTCAAGCAGTTTTGCTTCAGCTTTCTGAGTAGCTAAGATGTACCCCATCACACTTTGCTAATTTTTTTTTTTCCTGTTGTGGATTCAACCAACTGCGGATTGAAAAATACTAGAAAAACAATTGCATCTGCATTCCCTAAACAATACAGTATAACAACCACTTACATGGCATTACATTGTATTAATCTAGAGCTGATTTAAAGTGTACAGGAAGATGTACATAGGTTATGTGAAAATAGTACATCATTTTACATAAGGGACTTGAACATTGAGGATTTTTATATGTGCTAGAGGTCCTGGAACCAGTTTCTCATGGACACTGAGGGACGACTGTATACTCCTTGACATACATTTGAACTCCCATACAACAACAAAGAGAATAATTTTGTATTTCTGCCTAACAATAAACAGTCACCCTTTTTCTAAATGAACAAATTTGTAAAATGAACACTTCACTAATTTTTAATATTTTTAGGGATGGGGTCTCACGGTGTTGTCCAGGCTGGTCTCAAACTCTTGGCGCCTAGCAGTCCTTCTGCCATGGCCTCGCAAAGTGCTAGGATTGTAAGCATGGGCCACCATGTCTAACCAGTCCTTATATTAAATGTCTCTAAACGTCAATAAGAATTATCAGTAAAATTGGGCAGTGTCTGTGGCTCAGTGAGTAGGGCGCCAGCCGCATATACCAAGAGTGACAAGTTTGAACCGGGCCCCAGCCAATCTGCAACAATAAAAAAATAGTCAGGCATTGTGGCGGGCGCCTGTAGTTCCAGCTATTTGGGAGGCTGAGGCAAGAGAATCGCCTAAGCCCAGGAGTTGGAGGTTGCTGTGAGATGTGACGTCACAGCACTCTACTGAGGGCAACAAAGTAAGACTCTGTCTCAAAAAAAAGAAAAAGAAAAAAGAATTATCAGTAAGAGTAAAATTTAACCTTTCTCTTATTTGTGGATGAATATTTATAAACAATAAAAACATAAAATCTCTAATGTATAGTAGAAATAGATACTAATTAAGGAGACAAATTTCCCTTGCATTGTTCATAATGTTACCATACCTGGCACATTTCATGTGATTTGTAAGTAGTCTTATTACTAGTAATATTATTATATTTTTATTCAGTACCCCTTTATCTCTTACAATGTTCATGTCCTGGAGGTAAATGTTGGTTGTTTTTCCTTTTTGAGACAGAGTCTCAAGCTGTTGCCCTAGGTACAGTGCTGTTGCGTCACAGCTCACAGCAACTTTGAACTCTTGGGCTTAAGCGATTCTCTTGCCTCAGCCTCCCGAGTAGCTGGGACTATAGGCCCCTGCCACAACACCTGGCTTTTTTTTTTTTTTTTTTTAATGTTTTTTGTTTCCTTTTTTGTTTGTTTGTGTAGAGACAGAGTCTCATTTTATTGCCCTCAGTAGAGTGCCGTGTCGTCACACAGCTCATAGCAACCTCCAGTTCCTGGGCTTAGGCGATTCTCTTGTCTCAGCCTCCTGAGTAGCTGGGACTATAGGTACCCTCCACAATGCCCAGCAATTTTTCTGTTTTGCAGTTCGGCCAAAGCCGGGTTTGAACCCGCCACCTTCAATATATGGGGACAGCATCCTACTCGGTTAGCCACAGGTGCCGCCCAACACCTGGCTATTTTTTGTTGTTTTTGTTGCAGTTGTTTTTTATCTGGCCTGAGCTGAGTTCCAACCCACCAGCCTCGGTATATGTGGCTGGCACCCTACCTGCTGAGCTACAGGCACCGATCACTTCCATATTAATTATTATTATATACAGTAAATATCTTTACATTAGAAAAAATGTTGGGTAGAGTACTGCATGTCATAGCTTACAGCAGCCTCAACCTCCTGGACTCAAGAGATCCTCAGGCGCTTACTACAATGCCCGGCTAATTTTTTTTTTTCTTTTTCTTTTTTTGAGACAGTCTCACTGTGTCACCCTCCTAAGAGTGCTGTGATGCCACAGCTCACAGCAACCTCTAATTCTTGGGCTAAAGCAATTCTCTTGCCTCAGCCTCCTAAGTAGCTAGGACTATAGGTGTCTGCCACAATGCCTGGCGATTTTTTTTTTTTTTTCCGTAGAGACAGTCTCACTTTATCACCCTCAGTAGAGTGCGGTGGCATCACAGCTCACAGCAACCTCCAACTCCTGGGCTTAGGCGATTCTCTTGCCTTAGCCTCCCAAGTAGCTGGGACTACAGGTGCCTGCCACAACGCCCCAGCTATCTTTTGTTTTTTTGTTGCAGTTGAGCTGGGGCTGGGTGCGAACCTGCCATCCTCAGTATATGAGGCCAGTGCCCTACCGTCTGAGCCACAGGTGCCACCCCGTCCCGCTATTTTTTTGTTACAATTGTCATTGTTGTTTGGCCTGGGCTGGATTCCAACCTGCCAGCCTCTGTGTATGTGGCCGACGCCATAACCACTGTGCTATAGGTGCCAAGCCCCGGCTAGTTTTTCTGTTTTTAGTAGAGCTGGGGTCTTGCTCTTGCTGAGGGTGTTCTCAAACTTCTGAGCTCAAGCAATCCGCTTGTCTGGGCCTCCCAGAGTGCTACGATTACAGGTTTGAGCCACCTTACCTGGTCTTTTTTCTATATTTCTTCAAAAAAAATTGATAATTCTTATTTTTTAACAATCTGATTGATATCCTTGTTTTTTTTGTTTTTTTTTGTAGAAAAGTACACTTTATCACCCTTGGTACAGTGCCATGCGTCACACAGCTCACAGCAAACTCCAACTCCTGGGCTTAGGCTATTCTCTTGCCTCAGCCTCCCAAGTAGCTGGAACTACAGGCGCCAGCCAATATGCCCAGCCATTTTTTTTTTTTTTTTATTTTGTAGAGACAGAGTCTCACTTTATCACCCTCCGTAGAGCCGTGGTGTCACACAGCTCACAGCAAACTTCAACTCCTGGGCTTAGGCGATTCTCTTGCCTCAGCCTCCCGAGTAGCTGGGACTACAGGTGCCCGCCACAATGCCCGGCTATTTTTCTGTTTTGCAGTTTGGCCGAGGCTCGGTTTGAACCCACCACCTTCGGTATATGGGGCTGGCGCCGTATTCGATGAGCCACAGGCGCTGCCCTGATACCCTTGTTTTTTAACATGGAAAAATTATTAGTGTGATTTTTTTTTAGTGTAGATATCTTAATTTTAATGTTAATGAAGTGTGTTTTTCATGGCTCTGTTTTGCTCATGTTATATAGTGTTGCAAAAATATACTATATACCTTGATAAAATAAAAATTTTTTTGGCATTTTATTTAAACTAAAATTTGAGGTGACAGTACAGATATAAGAAGAGGAGACAAGATAAGCACTATTTTAATTTGATATTGTTGCTTTGTCATTCTTCTGGGTTTTCCTGCCAACTTTGCTAAATATGGGTGAAGTACAGAATTTCTTTCTTCCTGTTATTTCCTCACTTGAACTTTTAGTAATTCTGTTGTCTTCAGGATTAGATTCAAATGGAGCCTTGCATTCAGAACCCTTCATAGTATATTATCAGCCTGCCTTTCTGTCCTACAGCAGCCCACCTTTCTTATCACTTATGCTTAGCTATTTTATTCCCTTTTCCTCAAACAGGCATTGTTTCCTATTTCTCTATACTGGCAGGGACGGTCGTATCTCTAGCTTTCTTTATCGATTCATATCCTATCTATCATTAAAGATTCTACATTAATCCTGTTCCCTCCTAAAAGCTTTCTTTCAATGTCTCACTCAAGTGAATCCTTCATTCTTTGAACATTAGTAAAGATGTTATTTGCTGTTTGTTTGGCAGTAAATAATAACGTATGATGAATGATTGGTAATTTCTATCGTAGCCTTAATTGGCACTAAAAGCCTTTATCAGCTTTAGAATATTAAGAATTCCGGGCTCGGCGCCAGCCACATACACCTGAGCTGATAGGTTCGAATCCAGCCCGGGCCCACCTAACAACAATGACGGCTGCAACCAAAAAATGGCCGGACATTGTGGTGGGCGCCTGTAGTCCCAGCCACTTGGGAGGCAGAGGCAAGAGACTTGCTTGAGCCCAGGAATTGAAGGTTGCTGTGAGCTGTGATGCCATAGCACTCTATCCCGGGTGACAGGTGAGGCTCTGTCTCAAAAAAAAAAAAGAATTCCGCCAGGCATGGTGGTTCACATCTGTAATCTTAGCACTCTGGGAGTTTGAGGCATGTAGATTGTTTGAGCTAATGTGTTTGAGACCAGACTGAACAAGACTGAGGCCTTGTCTCTACTAAAAATCTAGCTGGGCATAGTGGCATATGCCTGTAGTCCCAGCTACTTTGGAGGCTGAGACAAAAAGATTGCTTAAGTTCAAGAGTTTGAAGTTTCTGTGAGCTGTGATGCCATGGCATGGCACTCTACTCAGGGCAACAGAGTGAGACTCTGTTTCAAGAAAAAAAAAAAGAACTTTAAGAATTTTTTTTTTTTTTTTGTAGAGACAGAGTCTCACTTTATCACCCTTGGTAGAGTGCTGTGGCGTCACACAGCTCACAGCAACCTACAACTCCTGGGCTTAGGCGATTCTCTTGCCTCAGCCTCCCGAGTAGCTGAGACTACAGATGCCGCCCCAAATTAAGATTATATGGAGTATTTTCTTTCTTTCCTTTCGCAGTTTTTGGCTGGGGCTGGGTTTGAACCCACCACTTCTGGCATGTGGGGCCGGCAACCTACTCCTTTGAGGCACAGGCGCCGCAGAATTTTTTGAGGCTCGGTACCTGTAGCTCAAGCGGCTAAGGCTCCAGCGACATACACCAGAGTTGATGGGTTTGAATCCCGCCTGGGCCTGCCAAACAACGACAAGTACAACCAAAACGTAGCCGGGTGTTGTGGTGGGCATCTGTAGTCCCAGCTACTTGGGACTGAGGCAAGAGAATTGCTTAAGCCCAGGAGTTGGAGATTGCTGTGAGCTACGATTCCAGGGCAACAGCTTGAGGCTCTGTAA
This sequence comes from Perodicticus potto, assembly GCA_963574655.1. NCBI lineage: Eukaryota > Metazoa > Chordata > Mammalia > Primates > Lorisidae > Perodicticus > Perodicticus potto. The sequence goes on from CAUYRH010068460.1 coordinate 52,897, forward strand.
AAAAAAAAATAATAATAAAATAAATAAAAATTTTTTTTTTTTTGAATGTTTGATTTTATTTTTATTCTAGGATCCATGGGAAAAGAACCCTGTCATGTTACATTGCATTTACTCTAAACAAGACCCTTTTTTTTTTTTTTTTAGAGAGAGACAGAGTCTCACTTTATCACCCTTGGGAGAGTGCCGTGGCGTCACAGCTCATAGTAGCAACCTCCAACTCCTGAGCTTAGGCGATTCTCTTGCCTCAGCCTCCAGAGTAGCTGGGACTACAGGCGCCTGCCAGAATGCCTGGGCTACACATATATATATTTTTTGCTGGGGCTGGGTTTGAACCCACCACCTCTGGCATATAGGGCCGACATCCTACTCCTTTGAGCCACAGGCGCCACCCACTGTCTATTTTTTTGTTGCAGTTGGGTTGGCGCCGGGTTCAAACCCACCACCCTCGGTATATGGGGCTGGCATCCTACCCACTGAGCCGCAGGCGCTGCTCTGAACAAGACCCTTTTAATAATGACTTTGGTTTCTCTCAAATGTAGATCATATAGTTAGCTGCATTCAAAAGACCAGATTAATGGTGATTGGAGTGAGATGTAAGGGAAAAGTACACTGATAGAGTTAGCCTGCAGAGCTGTCAATGTACTGCAAGTTTACATGCAGCCTGGAAATGTATTTTAGACACCCAGGGAGTGATAGACAAACTTTTCTTGTGATGACCAGATGACGAGTCTGTATTGTGAGTATGATACGTTTTACAATGTAGATGCTCAGTTCTGAGAAATCCCTGTGTGATGGAAAGAATTATTAAGGAAAGTGTTTGAGGTTAGCCATACATACTAAACATACTAATTACACCAGAAAAATATGTACACATATAATTATACAACACATTCTAGTGACGATGTTTAGCTTCTTTTGCTGCTTTAAAGAATTGTCACTTGTTTCTCATTTCAGTTCTTCTCGGTGTCCAAATGGGGATTATTGTTCTAATAGACGGTTTCAGAGAAAACAGCATGCAGATGTGGAAGTCATACTCACAGAAAAGAAAGGCTGGGGCTTGAGAGCTGCCAAAGATCTTCCTTCGTAAGTTCCATTGTAATCACTTTTCACTTCATTTTTGTGTTTTTAAACTTGTAGGAGAAATATCAAACTGAGATTTAAATGTAGAGACAGAGTCTCACTTTATCGCCCTTGGTAGAGTGTTGTGGCATCACACAGTTCACAGCAACCTCCAACTCCTGGGCTTAGGCAATTCTTTTGCCTCAGCCTCCCAAGTAGCTGGGACTACAGGTGCCCACCACAATGCCCGGCTACTTTTTTTTTTTTTTTTTTTTTTTTTTTTTGTGACAGAGCCTCAAGCTGTCACCCTGGATAGAGTTCTGTGGCATCACAGCTCACAGCAACCTCCAATTCCTGGGCTCAAGCGAGTTTCCTGCCACCGCCTCCCAAGTAGCTGGGACTACAGGCGCCCGCCACAACACCTGGCCATTTTTTGGTTGCAGCCATTATTGATGTTTGGTGGGCCCGGGCTGGATTCGAACCCGCCAGCTCAGGTGTACGTGGCTGGTGCCTTAGCCCGTTGAGCCACAGGCGCTGAGCCGCCCGGCTACTTTTTTGTTGCAGTTCGGCCTGGGCTGGGTTTGAACCCGCCACCCTCCGGTACCTGGGGCTGGCGCCCTACCCACTGAGCCACAGGTGCCGCCCTGAGATTTTTTTTTTTTTTGGAGATAGAGTCTCACTTTGTTTTCCTTGGTAGAACACTGTGGCGTCACAGCTCACAGCAACCTCAATTTTTAGGCTTCAGTGATTCTCTTGCCTCAGCCTCCCTAGTAGCTGGGACTATAGGTACCCGCCACAACGCTTGGCTATTTTTTTCTTGTTTGTTTAGCAGGCCTGGGCCCGGTTCATACCCACCAGCTCCAGAGCATGTGGCCAGCACCCTAACCACTAAACTATGGGTACCCAGCCTCAAGCTGAGATTTAATAATGATTGTTATGTAAAATGACCGCTTGTTACTGAGCTTGTAGAAAAAGGGAGAGAGAAAGACCTTTCTACCTCTTCTAAGAAATTTTAAGAAAATCCACCCTTCAGTTTATACAAGAAGAGCATTTTGGTTGCTTATGACATTTGCTCTAGGCAGGTCTGTTTTTGATGGATAGTTATGTTTCTTTTAATTTCACGCAATTACCAAGTGTTTACTATAGACCCTCAGAATCTCTGTGAACTAGATAAAAAGGAGTTAGAACAGAATCTTTTAGTGTATATAAAATTGAGTTGACAATAGAAGAGAGTATCTGAGGATATCAAGCTAAAGAATTAAAACATACTTAATATATACCCAGCACCATAGCAGATCCCACCAAAAAAACCCAGTAAATACTTGTTGATTGAATAAATGTTCTCCTTCGTGCAGCAAAAGGGTTCACTTTATTTTCTACCATATTCAGTGTTTCCTTCAAACACTTAATTTTCTTATATGTAGATGTTTAAGTATTATTGATGAAAGTTGTATGCCTTTTACATTGAAGTTAAATATTGGCTGGGCATGGTGGCTCAAGCCTGTAATCCTAGCACTCTGGGAGGCTGAAACGGGTGGATTGCTTGAGCTCAGGAGTTTGAGACCAGCCTGAGCAAGAGTGGGACCTTGTCTCTACTAAAAATAGAAAAATTAGCTCAGAATTGGGCTTTGTGGCAGGCGCCTGTAGGTCTTAACTACTTGTGAAGCCAAGGCAAGAGGATTGCTTGAGCCCAAAAGTTTGAGGTTGCTGTGAGTTACAATAATGCCCAGTATGGCGCTCAAACTAGGGCAACTGAGTGAGATTCTGTCTCAAGTAAAAAAAGTTAGGCACGGTGCCCGTAGCACAGTGGTTACCGCGCCAGCCACATATACCAATGCTGGTAGTTTTGACCCTGGCCCGGGCCAGCTTCACAATGACAGCTACAACAAGAAAATAGCTAGGCGTTGTGGTGGGCACCTGTAGTCCCAGCTACTTGGGAGGCTGAGGCAAGAGAATCACGTAAACCCAAGAGTTTGAGGTTGCTGTGAGCTGTGACTCCACTGCATTCTACCCAGGGCAACATAATGAGACTCTGTCTCAAAAAAATAAAGTTAAATATACATATACAAATTGTATGTGGTTGTAATTGAAAATTTTTAAAAATTCATATCAAAAAACAAGAAGATAAAACATTTACTGCATTCTAATAGCTTAGGCATAACTAATTCTTTCAGAACCTTCAAAGCACTTGGATGGGGGTGGGAGCAGGGAGAACTTGGATGGGCGTGGGAGCAGGGAGGTTTAGTCTGTTTATTGTGGGGATTCAAAGCGAGCAGTTTTAAGACAAAAATTGAGGGTTCTCTTCCCCCCACTGTCCCCTTGGCCATAGTTTAGTTTTATAATAGGAATCCTCACGTATCTCAGGCAAAACATATTTTGTTATATAAAGAAGTAGGTAATAGGAAACTCATAAGTTTCCGCTCTCTACAAAGTGTTACCAAACATTTGGCTCATAATTGGCTATTAATTGTTTCTTTGATACAAATATCTCAATGTTTAGAAACACCCAATTCATTGAGTCCTTTATAATGTTGTAAAAAAAAAAAAATCAGTTATGCATCCTTTGGACACTGTTAATGATGTAGAACTTAGTAATTCTCAGCTTAGCCCAGTGTATTTCTAAAATCACGAACTCTAGTCCTGATGTTGGTTTTCAAAGATGCCTTTTTGTGTTCTACGCAAGCCAGCCAGGCTTTCTCTTTGAGAATAGTTTTGTTTTTGTTTTTTTTTCTTTTGGGAGACAGAGCCTCAAGCTGTGGCCCTGGGTAGAGTGCCAGCTCTACCCAGCTCACAGCAACCTCCAACTCCTGGGCTTAAGCGATTCTCCTGCCTCAGCCTCCCAAGTAGCTGGGACTACAGGCGCCTGCCACAATGCCCGGCTATTTTTTTTGCTTACATCCGTTCATTGTTGTTTGGTGGGCCCAGGCTGGATTTGAACCCACCATCTCAGGTGTATGTGCCTGGCGCCTTAGCTGCTTGAGCCACAGGCGCCAAGCCTTGAGAATAGTTTTTTTTTAAAGGAACTATAATTTGGACACAATCCTCTCTTGCTGGGTTAATAGTGAGTTATATTTCTGGACACTAGCTATTGATAGAGTCTATGCCAGCATAGCTTCAAATCTGATCTAAATTCTTTTTTCTTTTTTTTGAGACAGAGTCTCACTTTGTCACCCTTGGTAGAGTGCTGTGGTGTCATAGCTCACAGCAACCTGAAAATCTTGGGCTTAAGCGATTCTCTTGCCTTAGCCTCCGAAGTAGCTGGGACATATAGGCACTCGCCACAACACCCAGCTATTTTTGTTGTTGTTGTTGTTTAGCTGGCCCTGGCCGGGTTCGAACCAACCAGCCTTGGTGCACATGGCTGGCACTGTAACCACTGTGCTACAGGCACTGTGCCTAACTTTTTTTACTTGAGACAGAATCTCACTCAGTTGCCCTAGTTTTGTGCTACAGGCACCAAACCCTAATCTAAATTCTTGTTATGTGCTACAGGAACTCTGATGGCTTAGGATTCCCTCTCATGTTATGAGGAAGGAGACTGGGGAAAGGAGGGGAGAATGTATGACCGGTTCACATAGCAGATTAAAATTTCCTAAAGCTCTCTGACTTTCTTTAGCCACTCAGGAAGAACCCTGCTTTGGTAAAATGTACAAGGAATTAATGTTTACATTTTCCTGATACCTTCCTACTCCCATAACTTCCATATGCTTTTGGTAGTAACCAATTTCATAAATTATTAATTCAAGACTCTTTAGTTGTTCACTGGTAAAGTATTCACATTTAATAAGGACATAATGTCTGATGTTCACAGTATGAGGAGTTACTTAGTGCTAAGCTGCTTGTTCATGTTAAAGCGCCACAGCACATCCCATCAAAAAACCCATGCAAATCTTTGCCAAAACCCTTTAAAGGAAATCTCCCAGTTGTAGGAATGGAAGGCAGTGCTACTTAAGTCAGCTGAATGTTATTGAACAACATGTGAGCCTTTCTAATTGAGGTAAAGCTCACATAATGTAGTATTAATTATTTTATAGTTCAGTGCCAGTTAGTACATTCACAGTATTGTGCCATCATCACCTTTGTTTGCCTCAAAACCATTTTCATCATCTGAAAAGGAAAATCTGTATCTATGAAGCAGAATCTTCCCATTGTCCTCTCTTCCCAGGTTTGGCAACCACTAACCTGCTTTCTGTTCCTTTGAATTTACCTATTCTGGATATTTCATATAAATGAAAGCATAGAATATTTTTGTGTTTGGCTTTTACTTAGCATTATGTTTTTGAGCTTTTATCTGTATTGTAAATATATCAGCACTTTATCCCCTTCTATGACCACATATTCTCTTGTGTGGATGTACCACATTTTATTTATTCTTCAATCAGTTGATGGATAAAATGGGGCTTTTTTAGAAGACAGTCCCCCCCCCCTATTTTGTTTAGAGACGGAGTCTCACTTTGTCATAGTATCACAATTCACAGCAACCTCCAGCGCTTGCGCTTAGGTGATTGTTTTTTTTTTTTTTTTTTTTTTTTTTTTTTTTTTTTTTTTTTTTTTTTTTTTTTTTTTTTTTTTTTTTTTTTTTTTGTGGGGGTGTGTTTTAAATAAAAAACAACAGAATATATTGAGTGGTGCAAAAAACAT
>CAUYRH010068462.1:0-21843 GCA_963574655.1 Perodicticus potto
GGAAAGAAGAATTACAAGTAGCGGAAAAACCAAACCTCCAGGCAAGAGGACCCAGGAGGGGAGCAAACTCTCCTGCTCCCTCTCTGAGGTCCAGCCGAGGTCTGCTTTGGAGGGGAACAGGCAGCTCTCCTGTTCCCTCTCTGAGGTCCAACTGAGGTCTGCTCTGGAGGGGAACAGGCAGCTCTCCTGTTCCCTCTCCGAGGTCTGCTTCTGAGCTGTTCTCTCTCTGACGTCCTGCCGCGATCTGCCCCTGAGCTCTCTGTTCAGGGAGTTGTTTTGCCGGAACTTCTTAGGGGCAGGTCTTCATCAGTTACAGCCAGCTGTCCAGTGAAGACCCGGTCCCTGGAGACTGACATGATATTAACCAGTCAGATTTGCACGAGGAGCAGACAGCAAGGTGCCAGTGTCTTCCGCACAGGTCCAGCCCTTTTGCAAGCTGGTTTCTCCATCCACCACAGCCTCAGCACCACCAGGGCCAAGGCAGCGGTTGTAGAGCTGCCTTGTCCTGCATCAACTGTAACCCCACCCCACGCTAACCCTCACAATGTAACCCCCTAAGCTAACCACCTGATTGTAACTCCACCCTGTAACTGGCCACGTTCCGCTTTTGTACATGCTTGCTTTGCCACATCAGCACAAAAAGGGGTATAAAAATCAGCCTGTACTGCACTTAGGGGCCGTTTGCCCTTTGGACAGTGGCCCGCCTGTGCAGATGTAATAAATGACCACCTGATTTGGGCCATTTGCCCTTAGGGGCAGTGACCCACCTGTGCAGGTGTAATAAATCATCTGATCTAATTTTAGCCTAAAATGGGGTCCGTGTTTTCTTATGGGTGGCCACAGTTACAATATGGGATCAAATGGTTATGGGCTAAATTGTGCCTTGAATATGCTGAAATCTTACTGCTCACTACCTCAGAATGTGACTCATTTGAAAATAGGATCTTTGCAGATTTAACTTCCTTCCACAGGTGTTGAGCCGTGATAATACCTCAAGTTTTGATGAGATCATTAAGTGGGCCCTAAATCATTATGACTGATTGATTATGGTGTCCTTTGACAAAGAATCTTTGGTCAAACTTTAGTCTGGCTTCTGAGCCTTCTGCTAGGTCCATCTGAGCACTTCCTTTTAAAATCCAGTTTCAGCAAAGAACCCTGCTAAGTCAGTTTAGCAGGGACTCTCCCTCTTTAATATCTGATCGTCCTTGATATATGATTAGACTCTTTATTCTCCATGATCCCCAGGTGATGTCTGATCACCTTGATCTGTCTTTAGAAAGAATTCTATTAGGTAGATTTAGCCAGAATCCCTTTCAGCCCTGATGTTTCCTCTTAGTAATTTCCTATCCATTGACCCTCACCCTGTTCCTTGGGTATAAATTTCTACTTGCCTGTACTGCATTTAGCACCGAACCCTCTCTCTCTCCCCAACTGCAAGACCCCATTGAGGTGGTCCTGCTACCTGTCATGATGGTCCTGAATGAAGTCTTTCGTATTGCGCTAACCAGTATCATTGATGATTTTTCCTTCAACACCTTGTGAAAAATGGAAATCTGGACACAGACACAGAGGCCAGGGAAGAGACTTGCGGAGATTGGACAAATGTTGCTGCAAGCCAAGGAGTGACAAAGATTGCTGGTCACCAACAGAAGTTGCAGGAGGCAAAGGATTACATCCAGGGTTTGGGAGGAAGCACGGCCCCTCCCATTCCCCTCCAATCTCTTTATTTTGGACTTTTAGTGTTCAGAACCACAAGACAATCTTTTGAACTAAAATAAAATCTTAAACCACCCCCTAGCTGACTGAATGGATTTCTCTTGGCCAGAGGAACCCCAGAAATGCCCTAAAACCTAGGTGCTGGTCACAAAAAGGGAAGCCAGGGCGGCACCTGTGGTTCAGTGGGTAGGGCACTGGCCCCATATACCGAGGGTGGTGGGTTCAAACCCAGCCCCAGCCAAACTGCAACAAAGAAATAGCCAGGCATTGTAGCGGGTGCCTGTAGTCCCAGCTACTTGGGAGGCTGAGGCAAGAGAATAGCTTAAGCCCAGGAGTTAGAGGTTGCTATGAGCTGTTTGACGCCATAGCACTCTACCGAGGGCGATAAAATAAGACTCTTTCTCTACAAAAAAAAAAAAAAAAGAAGTCAGACATGCCCCCTCCTGTCCCCTTCCTTCTTGGAGATATCCTTTGTAGCATTAACAGGCCTAAGGCAATACAAGATAAAGCTTAAATCACACCTGCAGGTCATCAATTTACTTAAAAGATCACTTGAGTCTCCAAATTTGTCCTGTGGTTCCTCTCTGATTTATATGCTTCCTTAACTTAAAACATTCCAAGCCTTTAGACAAAACTTCATTTCTTCAACCAATTACAAATCAAAGATTTTCTCAACCCACCTATAACCTACAATACCCTGTTTGGAGATGGTCTGCCTTTTCAGGCCAAACCAACACACACCTTCCACGTATTTACATATAATTCCTGTCTCCCTATAAGATATAAAATCAAACTGTAACCCAAGCACAATGAGACCACTTACTCAAGGTTTCTGGGTTTGGCTGTTTGGGCCATAATCACATATATTCAGCTCAGGATAAATCTCTTCACATTATTTTACAGAGTTTGGATTGTGGAATTTGAGGGAAATTTACTTAATTTCCCTGGGTGTCCATTTCCACTTCTATAAAGTGGAGAAAATAATAGCACCTTCCTTTTCAAGTTCTGGAGAAGTTCAAATGATGCAGTGTCTGTAAGGGCTTGTGCTGGACAGCTGCCCACATGGCTCCCAATGGCTCCTACTTCCTGGTAGTCACTCCTTTGCATAGTCTGTTCCCACACCAAGTAGGGACAGTCTTTGTAACCAAAAACAAATTGTAGATATATAGGAATGTGACTTCCAAGGCTGGGTCATAAAGGATGTTGCTGTTTCCACCTGGCTCTCTCTTAGGCCACTGCTTTGGATGATACCAGCTGCCATATCATGACACTCAAATAGCCCTGTGAAGGAAGAGCTGAAGGACCCTGCCCACAGCTAGGCAGTGCTAATGGAGAAAACCCAAAGTCTGTAAAACGATTTAAAGTTTATTCTTTTTTTTTTTGAGACAGAGCCTCAAGCTGTCACCCTGGATAGAGTGCTGTGGCATCACAGCTCACAGCAACCTCCAATTCCTGGGCTCAAGCAAGGCTCTTGCCTCTGCCTCCCAAGTAGCTGGGACTACAGGCGCCCACCACAACGCCCAGCCATTTTTTGATTGCAGCCGTCATTGTTGTTTGGCGGGCCCGGGCTGGATTCGAACCCGCAAGCTCAGGTGTACGTGGCTGGCGCCTTAGCCGCTTGAGCCACAGGCACTGAGCCTTAAAGTTTATTCTGATTCAATATGTGTGGCTATGGTCCAGGAAGTCCATAGATCTAAAATGCCTGGAGTAAGTGGTCCTAAGGTGGCTGGGTTACAGTCTGGTTCTATACATTTTGGGGAGACAGGAATTGTAGGTGAAAATCATGAAGCAATATATGGAAGGCGGCATCTGTGGCTCATTGGGTAGGGCGCCGGCCCCATATACCAAAGGTGGCAGGTTCAAACCCGGCCTTGGCTGAACTGCAAAACAGAAAAATAGCCGGGCGTTGTGGCGGGTGCCTGTAGTTCCAGCTACTCAGGAGGCTGAGGCAAGAGAATCGCCTAAGCCCAGGAGTTGGAGGTTGCTGTGAGCTGTGTGATGCCACAGCACTCCACCAAGGGCGATAAAATGAGACTCTGTCTCTAAAAAAAAAAAGCAATACATGGAAGGTGAACATTAATTTGGCCTAAAAAGGGTCAAAGGGAGAGGGCAAGCTTACAGGTTATAGGTGGGTGTGGAGGTTTTTCAATGTGTAATTGGTTAAAGAAATACAGCTTTGTCTAAGGACTTGGACTATTTGAAGTTAAGAAAGTCTGTGAAGGGCAGTGCCTGTGGCTCATCGAGTAGGGCGCTGCCCCCATATACCAAAAGTGCCAGGTTCAAACCTGGCCTCGGCCGAACTGCAAAACAGAAAAATAGCTGGGTGTTGTGGTGGGCGCCTGTCGTCCCAGCTACTCGGGAGGCTGAGGCAAGAGAATTGCCTAAGCCCAGGAGTTGGAGGTTGCTGTGAGCTGTGTGACATCACGGCACTCTACTGAGGGCGATAAAGTGATACTCTGTCTCTACAAAAAAAAAAAAAAAAAAAAGAATCAGAGAGCAACTGACTCAAGCGATCTGTTAAGCAAATTGATGACCTATAGGTGACCTAACATTTGCCCTACAAAGCCTTAGGTCTTGTTAATAACTTAGTATCTTTTTTTTTTTTTTTTGCAGTTTTTTTTTTGGCCGGGGCTGGGTTTGAACCCACCACTTCCAGCATAGGGGACCGGCACCCTACTCAGTGAGCCACAGGCACCGCCTGATAACTTAGTATCTTATTGTCACAAAGAGTCTTTTGTTAGTCTTATGATCACTGTTTGAACATTAATGTTGGTCAATTTTTGTGCCTAAACTCCAAAGGGGAGGGAGTGTAATGAGGCTTGTTCCGCCTCCCTTCCCTTCATGGCTGGAAACTCAGTTTTAAGGTTTTTCTGGGTTACCTTTGACCAAGAGGGGGTGTCTGCCCAGAGTTCAGGGAGTTAGGAGTTTATATTTAGTTAACGACAGCCATGTGAATGAGCTACTTGGAAGGGGATCCTCCAGTCCCAGTTGAGCTTTCAGATGACCGCAGCCCTCACTGACATTTTGACTGAAACCCCATTAGAGATTCTGAGCTACAACCACTCAACTAAGCTGCTTCTGGTTTCCTAATTTGCCAAAACTGTGTGAAATAATAAAATTTTATTGTTATTTTAAACCGCTAGGTTTTGAGTTTGTTTTTTTTTTTCCTGAGACAGAGTGCCATGGCATCAACTTAGCTTACAGCAACCTCAAACTTCTAGGTTCAAGTGATCCTCCGGCCTCAGCCTCCAGAATACCTGGGACTACAAGTGCCCACCACCACTGCTGGGTGATTTTTCTATTTTTAGTAGAAATGGGGATCTCACTCTTGCTCAGGCTGGTCTCGAACTCCTGAGCTCAAGATATTCTCCCGCCTTGGTCTCCCAGAGTGCTAGGAGGCATGAGCCACTGTGCCCAGCCTTGAGGTTATTTCTTAACATAGTAATAGGTGGGTGGCACCTGTGGCTCAGTGGGTAGGGCTCTGGCCCCATATGCCAAGGGTGGCGGGCTCGAACATGGCCCCAGCCAAATTGCAACAAAAAATAGCCAGGTGTCATGGCAGGTGCCTGTGGTCCCAGCTACTTGGGAGGCTGAGGCAGGAAAATCGCCTGAGCAGAGGAGTTGTAGGTTGCTGTGAGCTGTGATGCCACAGCACTCTACTGAGGGTAATAGAGTGAGACTCTGTCTCTAAAAAAAAAACATAGTAATAGGTAACATAACCCTTACTGTCACTACGTAATCACTCCATAAACTTTAGTGGTTGTTTATTTTGCATAAGACTACTTGGAAATATATCTTTGCAGACACTACACTTTTTCTTTTTTGAGACAGACCCTCAAGCTGTCACCCTGGATAGAGTGTTGTGGCATCACAGCTCACAGCAACTTCCAATTCCTGGGCTCAAGCGAGTCTCCTGCCTCTGCCTCCCAAGTAGCTGGGACTACAGGTGCCTGCCACAACACTTGGCCATTTTTTTTTTGATTGCAGCCGTCATTGTTGTTTGGTGGGCCTGGGCTGGATTCAAACCCGTCGACTCAGGTGTATGTGGCTGGCGCCTTAGCAGCTTGAGCCACAGGCGCCAAGCTGACACTACACTTCTAATGCCAAATTTCCAGCTGATCTTGAGTCCAATGTTCACTTCCTTTCTTCTTTTTCTTTTTTATTTTTTTGAGACAGAGTCTCACTATGTAACCCTCAGTAGAATGCCATGGCGTCACGGCTCACAGCAACCCCCAACTCTTGGGCTTAAGTGATTCTCTTGCCTCAGCCTCCCAAGTAGCTGGGACTACAGGCACCCACCACAACACCCAGCTATTTTTTTATTGCTATTGTTGTTTAGCTGTCCTGGGCTGGGTTCGAACCTGCCAGCCTTGGTGTATGTATGTGGCGACGCCATAATCACTGTGCTACAGGTGCCGAGCCGCGATATTCACTTCCAACTGTTGACTAGACATTTATTCTGAGGAGTTCCACTTGCAGTTGAGACTGGCCATGAATATCACCCCTGCTTTCCTTGTGTCACTTCCTAATCCTGGAATGACATCACCCTCTGCTCCGCCCTCCCAAGGCCTACCCCTTTTTCATGGTGAGACAGATCCTGCCTTTGGAAACCACTCTGAAAATTGTTCTCACCTTCTATGACTCTGAAATTGCCTTTCTATGGACTCCCATAGGATTGACTGTCTGAACTTTCAGTAGATACTTATCTTGTCCTGCCTTATATTGTACCTGAATTATATGACTCGTTTTTTGCTTCCCCCCTTTTTTTATTAAGTCATATATACATAGATCACGAATACATGCTTTTTTAAAAAATAGGTATTCGAATCACAGCTTCAATTAAGATGGAATTTGAGAGCACGTCTCCGCATTTATCCTCCACCATTCCTAGAATAGAGCCTTGCACGTGTGCACGTTTTGGTGAACAAATGAATGAATGAATTAGCATAGAGTTTGGAAGCTAAAACATCTGGATAATTGGCTGACTTTCCTACCCCTCACCTTCTTCTTCTGGCTCTTTTAAACTTACTTATATTTAGAAGTTAGAAACAAATTAGCATTCCCCATTAATATGGGTGATGAAGCCGTTTTCCACGTGTCTTGCTGTATCTGTGAATTCGTCCCCAGTGTAGAAAGTGATACATGGAATTTCTCTCTTTCATTCTAACTCAGAGGGCCTGTAACATGAGCTGAAAATATGAGGCAATTAACCATGTAATTCAGACAAAATCGCCTGGAAATGTACTTCGTGAGTAGGTACACAGTCCAGTAATGGAAGACTTGAAAATTCATTCATGATAGATAGGGAATCGTTTATTAGCGGAAGCGTGGGCTGTGCCGGGAACATTTCTAATCTGTTAAAGTCAGCAGCTTAGAGGGAAGCAGGCTTGATGACACAATCTCCCTGATGCCACCACCAGAGACAGAATCTGGGGCTGTGAAGAGATGACACAGCACTGGTTTATGTGCGAATGGCTTTACTGTCTATATTTTGGGTTGGGGGAGGTTGTGGAGCAGCAAATGACAGAGGCTAAGTTGCAAAATCAGGCAAATTAGGGAAAAATAAATAAATTACTAGAAGCTATGGTATGGCTCGCAGAATTAAAGGAAAAGCTGGAAAATGAGGTATCGGAAAAACACTACAACAGGGAAGCTCTAGGTTTCTGGGTTCCCCGTGGGACGAGCCAGACACCCTTTTCTCCTGGAGGCCACTGTCAGGCTGAATCAGCTCTAACCACTTCCTCTCAGTCACCTTGCTTTGCCCCCTGTGCCTTAAATGGGCATCTGTAATGCACAGACTTGCATTAGATTTTGATGGGTCTTCTCAGTACCCGTTCATTCATTTAACAAATATTTTTTGAAAACTGTACTAAACTTGGGACAGGTTGCCTAAAGGACTCAAATGCAAATTCATTATAGATTCTACCTCCTATGGGAGATGAGAGTTCAAATATTGTTAAGATGGTATAAAAAGCTATATACCCATCATGATCTTTTCATTACAAGGGACAGAAATAAGTCTCATCTTCAAGAAGCAGGAGAGATATTGGTCATGACAAAGGAAAGTCCAGGGACAGGGCAGGCTGAGACGTGGCTGAATGCAGGGGCCAGCCACTGGGGTCAAGACTCTCCATCTCTGGTTCTGCTTTCTCTGTGCTGCTCCGTTCTCAGGGAAGATCTATGCAGCAAGTCCTGATGGTGTCTTGCGCACAGCCCTTCTGCACTTGCCATTCTTGGGTGCACACCAGCAGCTCCCTGTGATTGTGAGCCTGGGGGCTTCCTTCTGCCACCAGAGCTGGCTGTCAGTCTGTGGTGTGCAGGCAGAAGTGCCAAGGAGTTACCAGCCCTCAGCCAAAGACAAACGATTTAGTAGATTCAAAAATGAGTTATGGTCTCTGGTTGGGATGACTCTGAGTCATGTTCTGTGCCTTTCTGCAGATGTCTCCAATGAGACTAAGCTTCGGGTGCTCACAATGGTGACTGGCTCACTGGCGCACTCTGCTTTGGCTTCTTCCCCCTTTCCTTTCTTTCCTTTCCTGCCCTCCCGTCCACTCCCCTCTCCTCTCCTCTTCCTTCCTTCCTTTCTTTCTTTGAGACAGAGTCTCACTCCTTTCACCCTGGGTAGAGTGCCGTGGCATCATAGTTCACAGCAATCTCATACTCTTGGGCTCAAGCGATCCTCTTGCCTCTGCCTCCCGAGTAGCTGGGACTACAGGCACTGGCCACAATGTCCGGCTGTTTTTAGAGACAGGGGTCTTGCTCTTGCTCAGACTGGTCTGTAATTCCTGAGCACAAGCAACCCACCCACCTCGGCCTCCTAGAGTGCTAGGATTACAGGTGTAAGCCACCACGCACAGCTCCCGACTGGCTTTCTCCTCTTTTGAGTAGAGACAAGGTCTTGGTTTTGCACAGACTGGTCTCAAACTCCTGATCTCAAGCAACCCACCCACTTCGGCCTTCCAGAGTGCTCGGATTATAGATCTGAGCCACCACCACCCCCTTCCTTCCCTTTTCTTTCACTTTCCTACTCTCCTGCCTATTCATCTTGGGATCACTTCCAAAATAAATCTCTTGTATACAAATTCTTGTCTTAGAGTCTTTTTAGGGAGCCCAGCCTAAGATACCCTGTTATGTAAAGGTAAGGCAGCTATAAACAGGTATAAGTTTGTTAACTGCCAGAGTCTGATCGGGTGGAGACAGTTTTCATTTAATTATAGTAGAATCTCTGTAAGTTGACCACCCAAGGAGCTGTAACCAACTAGTTAACATGTGTAGGTTGTCAACATAAGGAAGTAGGCCTACTATACTGATACATACATGTGGCTCATATCCGGTCTACGAAAATCAAATCAACTTAAGGAGGTAGCCAACTATGGAGGTTCTACTGTACTTCCATTTAAAATCCTGAGGCTAATTCTCATTGTTCAGAAGTAGCCCCATTCCTAACCCTAAGCTGAAATATACCCATTGACCAGCTCTGGCCACCTACTCACTAGGGAGCCAAGAAGGATGAAGCTAATTCCATCCTTACGTTCTGGGAGAGGGGGAGAGATGGTTTCCTTATGGATAATGAGGATGCTATTACCAGGTCAGTGCTGAAGGGATGGTGAGCAGGTCAGCTCACCAGATATCACTGCAGTGGGGCACCCACAAGGGGACAAACACAGTTCAGAGGCATTTGACAGAGCCTCTAATTTGGTTGAGAAGGCTGTCAGAGATGAAAGTTCAACCAACCTGAGACATCATTTTCTGAGTTTCCTATCCCATCCTTTTTTTTTGAGACAGAGTCTTACTATGTCACTCTCAGTAGAGTGCTGTGGCATCACAGCTCACAGCAACCTCAAACTCTTGGGCTTACCCAATTCTTTTGCCTCAGCCTCCCAAGTAACTGGGACTATAGTTGCCTGCCACAATGCTTGACTATTTTTTGGTTGTAGTTGTCATTGTTGTTTAGCAGGCCCGGCCGAGTTTGAAACCATCAGCCCTGGTATATGTGACTGGCACCCAGATCACCGAGCTATGGGCACTGAGTTCTATCTCGTCCTTTTTAAAGTCACTAGTAGATGAGTAAAGCATGCATTCAGTAGTAATTAATTCATTCTCACATTAAAAAAATTAATAAATGGCATTACTGACTTCATGTTCCTAATAATAGGATAATATACCATTTCTAAGTGATTATTGGAAATATTAGACTTTCTAATCCCTTCTGTCCTTCTTATCCCCTAGGGGCTGAGGACCCCCACACCCATTTGATAGCTGAAGGGCTCTGGTCTACACAAAGTGCCCGGTAGGAGTTGGCTAGTAAATCAGACCTTTTCATTTATAACATTACTCTTCACGGCTCAATGATTTCTCCTTCAGGTCACATTTCCCAAGGAGACCCCACATGGTTCATTATCACGGCATTGATGTACTAGGAGGGATCTGTGAGAGATTATGCATTCCATTCCCAGCTAAAGAAGTGTCAAACCCCTAGGATCCTCGGGAAACAGAGTGAATAAAATGGAGACAGTCTCTGACAAATGGAGAAGGCAGACAAAACATAACAATAAAGAACTTAGTGGTTTTCTGATCCAACATGTAAAGAGCCCAGAAGTCATGTTTGTAACAAGAAAAAGGCTGAGTGCACTGAAAACCAACAACTCTTATTAGAGCCATCAGAGAATTGTGATCACAGGGCAAACCGCTCCCTCCCCACGCAAGCTGGAGAGAGACATATGGCTACAGAGAATTCCAGCTTCCTGACTGCAGCCAGTACCCGGAGGAATGCATGCTGCTGGAATGGACAAACTGCTGGAGGCTCAGTGTAGACTAGCATGAGAGTTAAAAATTCTGGGGGGCTTAGTCTCAGGGGAGCCCCATACTTTTGTGAGCATATCTCCAGGAGCCCTACTAGTTTCTCACAGTGAAAACTGGAGACAAGTCCCCTCCTGCTTCTGGCAGAGGAAGGGGGAAAGGGACTATTCTGAAAAGCTTATAGTGCTAAGTGCAATGGAGGAGGGAAGTGAGTGCGGACCAGCCGCAGAGGAGGAATTGTTACAGAACCAAACTGGGGTCTGCTTGCCTGGTGCAGCAAAGCCAAACACCAAAGCCCCGAGTTGTAGTGGGAGGAAAAGGCTTTATTACAGGGAGCCAAGCAAGAAGTACAGCAGCTACTGCTTAAGACCCAGAGTGCCTGATGACCTACAGGCTGGGGGTTTTAAGGCAGGAGTACATGCCTGGCAGGTAAATTTGTAAATCAATACATGAAGGCTAAATGCAAGTCTTGCACTAACTGATATGAACCATCGGGTTTTTTTACAGGAAAGATGGGAGTGTTGTAGGGCAAGTTAGCGGGTTTGAGAATACCAGCTGACAGGAGATTGAGGATGAGTAGTTTAATGTCCCTGAGAGCCACTGTGGGGATTGGGTATTGTTTAAGGGAAGGATATGAATGTTGGGGTCAGAGGGCAATGGGTGAATGATGGGAGGCTATAGAAGGAAGAGAGGTATCCCACATGATGGGGTCTATGGGGAGGTCGGATTGAGAGAATGGAGGGGTTGTAGGGGAGGGGGTAGAGAGGAGTAGAATGGATAGTAAGAGGTGGCTGGCGGGAATCATCAGGGTTGCTCATAATCTTGACAGGATATCTCTACCTAGTAGGGGAATGCTGCATGAAGGAATAATAAGGAACGAATTTGAGAAAGAGCGTCCAGAAAGTGCCACAAGGCTGGAGTAGAGTGAGGGTGAAGTAGATTGCCATCAATGCCCGAGATCTCAGTTTGTTGTACAGGACCTTTGTAATACAGCAATGTACAGTAGGTGGCCCCCATATCTATCAGAAGAGAGATTGGCTTACCTTCCACTAGCAAAGATATCCAGAGCTGAGTTCTCGTGATCGTCCAAGGGGCCTCCTCACTCTGGGAATCGTCATTCTTCAGCAGTCAAGCCTAATAAGTCAGGAAATTCAGCCAGGTCCTGGGAGTGGCTGTGAGCTGGATCCTCAGAAGGACCTGGGCAGTCAGATTTCCAGCAAGGACCTCTGTAGGCTGGACACGGCTTGGGGGGAGGTTTGGATTTGGGCACTGCTTGCCTTATTGACCAGGCTTATTGGAAGCACAGTCCCAGGGGAGGTTTTCATTTTTTGGCCTGTCTAGAGGAGTTTTGAGAAGCAGTCAGGTTTTGTCTAATGGCAGAAGCCAGTAACTGGAGCTCTGGGAAGCACCGCCGCTTAGAGCCTCTTCTCGATAATTGAAGACCTTGAAGGCCAGGTCAATGAAACTCATTGTGGGGGCGGGAGAGAGGGGGTGTCTGAGGGCCCTGGAGGAATTGTTGGAGTTTTTCCCAGATATTGGGTGTAGGCTGAGAGATAAAATGCGTGTTGATAATGAGTCTGCCCTATTTGCTCTGTGTTGTTAGGGTGGTATAACGCTGGAGGGCTTTGTTAAGATGGGCTAAAAATTGGGAAGGATTTTCATCTGTTTCTAGGTTATTTCTTTTAATTTGTCATAATTCCCGGCCTTATGGGCTGCTTTTTTTAGTTCCTCTAAGAGACGCTGGAACATGTGATTATGGAGATGGATCCCAGGAGCTGTAGTTTGGTAATTCCATTGGGATCTTCCCAGGGGATGACCCTAATGCACTCTGGCTGGGTTTGGTCTATCCTCTATTGATCTTCTAAGTGAACTTGGGCCTGAGTCCAGACCTGCTCCCTCTCCTCCAAAGTTAGGGTGGAGGTGAGGATGACATATAAATTATGTCAGGTCAGATCATATGATTGGGTTATATATCTGAATTCTTGAAAGTATTTTGTGAGATCTGTGGAGAATGAATGTAGTTTCTGACGTATGTGATACAGATCTGAAAGAGAAAAGGGGACATGACCCCTGACGATATCGTCCATTCCTGCAATCTCTCGGAGAGGGTATAGAGGTTGTGGTCTTGAAGTGGAAGGTCTAAATGTGTGGCCAGATCTAGTATGAGGTTGGTAAGCCAGGTCCACCATCTTTCCTTTCCTGCCCGGGTCTGCTATCTTTTCTTTTTCATCCACATGCAGTAGAAGTTGGGTGGGGAGATAAGGTGGAATTCTGTGGGTAGGGAGGAGGTTGAGTGTGGGGGAGTTGTGGAGGGGCAGAAGGGAAGGGTTGGCTGATGGATCAAGGAAGACAATGGAGAATCAGGGGGTTCAGGAAGGCCTGGTTTGGCCCGTGCAAGGAAAATTTGAGAAGGTTCACAAGATGAACACAAAGAAGGAATGTTTTGAAGGAGGAAGAGGAAGGCCTGGATGTAGGGGATTTCTGACCATTTGCCCAATCTCTGACAGTCATTGTTGAGGTCAGTGAGGATCGAAAGGTCAAAGGTGCCATTTTCAGGCCATTGTGAGCCATTGTCTAGCTTGTATAGAACCAAGCACTATTACAGAGAAAGATGAGGCATTTAGGTTTAAGGTCAGGATGGAGGTGTAGAGTTTTGAGGCGAGTTAAGAGGCAGCTTAAAGTTCAAGAAGGGGGAATCCGTGACTGAGCGGTCCCATATCAGAAACTGGAGGCAGAAAATAAATGAGGTTAAAGTGAGGATGAAAAAGAACTTATGAGGGGGAGAGGGAAGGAAGTGGCTGAAACTGGGGCCAGAGAGGTTACCAGGTGTCCCTGAAGGACTTTTAACCAGCCAGAAAAGAGTGGTCCAGGCCTACAGGAGGGTGTCCCCACACACCAGCCCCTGGACGGGCAAGTCTGAGCCACCAGAGTTAGTCCATGACCAATGCCGGATTTAAGAGGCACAGATTACTGGAGTTTTTCGGCCTAGAGTGGGGAAGGGAGAGAAGGTAAAAAGGCTCAGAGAGTGGTTATATGAATGCTTAAAAGGCCTAGAAATGGAGGATGGAGGAAAGTGGAGTTGGAGTGGGGTTAAAAGGCTCAGAAAGGGGTTATAGACAAATGCTCACCTCACTCTTAAATGTCGGATTCTGGGCAGGGGCCGGAGGGGTCCCCCGTTTCCCTTTGACTGGTCACAACAAGAGTCCATCTAGTTGGGAGTGGGTTTGATGGGGTCTACCTCGGGCCCCCGAGAGGACATCTCCCTCTCCCAGGATCTTTGCACCGAAATGAGGGGTTAAGGACTGAAAATGAGAGATTTTTCTGAGACATGAATGAAAGAAAACGGAGTCCAGGTTCTTTGTGGACAACGTGGCCTTTATTTCACTCAGGTGAGAGCGGCTGAATTCAAAGACGCCAGCACAGGGGTTAGGTGGGTGGGAATGTATGAGTTCGGAGGGGTAGGAGTGGCACATTCATTCCTTCCTGAGCCGGAGGTTCATGCATTCATTCTTTCCTGGCTAGGACGGTTCTATTTGGGCGGGTCCCTACATTCAGCTCTATCACGTGTCCTTAGCCTCCTGTGAGAAGGCATTTGTTTTATGGACCTTACTTTTTGTTGTTGTTGTTTTTTTTGAGACAGAGCCTCAAGCTGTCACCCTGGATAGAGTGCTGTGGCATCACAGCTCACAGCAACATCCAATGCCTGGGCTCAAGCGAGTCTCTTGCCCCCGCCTCCCAAGTAGCCGGGACTACAGGCGCCCGCCACAACGCCCGGCCATTTTTTGGTTGCAGCCGTCATTGTTGTTTGGCGGGTCCGGGCTGGATTCGAACCCGCCAGCTCAGGTATACGCGGCTGGCGCCTTAGCCCGTTGAGCCATAGGCGCCGAGCCTTTTGGACCTACTTTTTTAAGGTATGCTCTCTCAATACAAGCTTGTTAGCAGATGAGCTGGGGTGTGAGTCTAGGTCTCCCTGCTTTCAATCTAGTGCCTGCTTCTGACCGCCCTAACACATAAATGACTAGTTCTAGAGGGTACGCTTAGAGGAAAAAACATTATATACAGAAGCAGGAAGCTTTTCAGCAACCTCCAGCCATAAAGAGTCTCCTAGGGGCACAGAAGTCACAGGACAGTTGTGTGCAATAGTGCAGCCTGAGGGTATAAAATCAGTGTATTCAAATCCTGGCTCTGCCACTGACCAATCTTGTGATCAGGAAGAAGTCGTTCTACTTTTGAAAGTCCCTGTTTCCTCTTCTGAGGAAAGGAGATAATAAAAATGCCTCTATGTAGGCTTACTGACACAATTAAATTACATGAAGATTGATTTCCCCCTCCAAACACGTTCATCTCAGTAAGTGGTACCATCTCCCACCTAGGCAGTACTCAAGATGAAATTCTTGAAGTCACCCTGGATGTCTTTATTTTCTTGAATCCCAACTCTATTAATATATTTTATGATTCTATATCTGAAATATATTCTGACTTTGTGCACTTTGTTTCCCTCCATTGCACTATTCTAGTCCAAGACACTATTGTATCTTAGCTGTCTGCTGTGACGGCATCCTACCCATCTACCTACCTTCCTTTTGCTATGTATAATCCACTCTTCACAAAGCAGCCATTTATACCCATTAAATATAACTTGATTATGTGTAACTCCATAGAGTAAATCCATCTAATGTCATTGAGTGCATTTACAATAACATCCTTAGCTTATGCCCCTTTGATCTTGCAGTCACCAGTTTCTCCATTCCCAGTAGGGTGGATCACTACATGTGATTTTAAACCTTCTGGAATAGTCCTGCCCCTACATGGCAGAGACGACTTCCTTATCCCTGGACTTGGGGTTTGGCCATGAGACTCTTTTGGCCAGTGGCATGTTAGTGGTCATAACATGGGCAGAGTCCTGAAATGTGGGTGTGTGCTTTGTCCTGGTCTCCTGTGCTTTTGGAACCCACAGGGAGAAGGCCATGCCCCACGTAGCTGCTTGTCTAACAATAGTAAGAGAAGATATATAGCGGATTTCAACTCAGTCCATAGTCTGGAGCCAAGCCTGGCCAATCTGTAGTGAGAAGCAGAGCCATCTTAAAAGACGCCAGAGTTATGAACAACACTAATAAATGCTCTTTGTTCTAAGCCACTGGGTTTGGTAGTAATGTTGTGGCATTATTACGACAAGAACTTGTTAATATACTGACATCCTCAGTTTTGTTTGCTCTCCTGCAATTTTCTTGCTTTTCCCTCTGTTTGAAGCTATTCTCATTATCTGAAACTGAACTTCCAACCTTGGCACAACTGACATCTGGGACTGGGTAATTTTGTGTTGTTGGGCATGTAGGGGCAGGGGCTGTCTTGTGCAATGTAGGCTGTTTAGCAGCATCTTGGTTTCCATTCACTAAATGCCTGTAGCAGCCCCTTTCTATCCCCAGTTGTGACAACTAAAACTATCTCCAAATGTCACCAAATGTCCCCTGGAAGGGAGAATTGCCCCTAGATGACAACCATTAGTCTAGAAAATCTCAGATCTTTCTGGAGCTGACTCTGGCTTTTAGGTCTCACCTTTATTGTCACTTCTTCAGCGAGCCCATACCTGATCACCCTGTTAGGCAGGCTCAGAACATGATACTGTTGCCACTCAGCCAGGTTCATCTGCCTGCTGTCAAAGAGGAAGCCAATATCCAGAGACTGCAGGGTTTATATCAGAGAAAGGGTTATTCTGCATAGTGCTAAGCAGAGAGATGGGAGGAATTTCTCAAATCTGCCTCCCTGAGAATTGGGGTGACAGGGTTTGGGATTTTTGGTTTTGATTTTTTTTTGAAACAGACTCTCACTCTGTCTCCCTTGATAGAGTACCATGGCATCGTAGCTCACAGAAATATAAAACTCTTGGGCTCAAGTGATCCTCTTGCCTCAGCCTCCTGAGTAGCTAGGGCTAAAGGTACCTGCCATAGTCCTCGTCTATTTTTCAGAAATGGGGTCTGACTCTTGCTTAGGCTGGTCTTGAACTCCTGAGCTCCAACTGAGAGGATATTCGAGAAGGGTGAAGTCCAGCAGAACATGTCTTCTCAAGGAGACCACAAGGATACACCTGCAGGGTCCTCTCCATGGTGACTCAGTTCTTGAGAATTTGTAGACTTAAATTCCTGGAACTTGGAAATTTCCACTTCTGTGAAATCCTGTAGTTCTGTGGGGGCTGGAATAACATCTCCAGCTTGATAGCTTGATTCAAACTGGCCAATGTAAAAAGTACCTGTGGTTTGGAAGTTTTTGACTGGAGATAAAAAGGGAAAGATCAAGCCAGTCAGGGAGGATGGCCATTTGGAATTCTGTGCTCTAAGCTCCTGGCCAGTGAATAAAGCCTTTCCTCTTATAAACATGGTGTTTGGGTGCTCTTTCTCTCTGTTGGGCCTCATCTTCCTGCAACAAAACAATCCACCCACCATGGCCTCACAGAGTGCTAGGATTATAGGCATGAACCACACACCCAACCAGAACAGGGTTTTCAAAGACAGTTTGTAGGGCAGATGGTTAGGGAATCAGGGTCTACTTACTGTCTGCTTTTGAGGTGGAACCATCTGTCCTTTGGTATGGGCCATTATCTGGATGAGGCAGTTACTAGTATGCAGTTCCATGGGTGGATGGTCCAAGACCAGTTGAATCAATTCCTTGGTCCGGGTGGGTCAATCAATCCACTAGAATGAGGACCTTGGAGATACCTCAGAAACTACCCCTGGGTTCCAAACAGGTGATGTTATCTACAGAGAAAAGTTAAAGGCAGCACCTGTAGCTCAGTGGGTAAGGCGCCAGCTACATGCACCAGGGCTGGGGTTCGAACAGGGGTTCGAACAGGCCTGGGCCAGCTAAAACAACAATGACAACTGCAACAGGGGTTCAAACAGGCCTGGGCCAGCTAAAACAAACATAACAACTGCAACAACAACAACACAAAAAACAAGAAAGAAAGAAAGAAAAGTTTAGAATCTTTATGACTGGCTCAGCACCTGTAGTACAGTGGTTACAGAGCCAACCACATAGACTGAGGGTGGCAGGTTTGAACCCAGCCCGGGCCTGCCAAACAATAATGACAACTGCAACAAAAAATAGCCAGGTATTGTGGTGGGCACCTGTAGTCCCAGCTACTGGGGAGGCTGAGGCCAGAGAATCGCTTAAACTGAAGAGTTTGAGGTTGCTGTGAGCTGTGACTCTACAGCACTCTACTGAGGGTGACACAATGAGATTCTGTCTCAAAAAAAAAAGAAATCTTTATGACTACCAGCTATGCCCTCTAGAGTGGCAATTACAGAGAAGCAAACAAGGGGTCAGTGACTATTATCAAACAAAAAGGGAGGCTCAGCACCTGTGACCTAGTGCTTGTGGCACTGACCACATGCACTGAGGCTGGCGGGTTCGAGCCCAGCCCGGGCCAGCTAAACTTCAATGACAACTGCAACAAAAAATAGCCGGGCATTGTGGCGAGCACCTGTAGTCCCAGCTACTTGGGAGCTGAGGCAAAAGAATCGCTTAAACCCAAGAGTTTGAGGTTGCTGTGAGCTGTGATGCCAAAGCACTCTACTGAGGGCAGCATAGTGAGACTCTGTCTCAAAAAAAAAGAAAAAGCAAAAGGGTGCAGTGGCTGTTCCTTCACAGAACTTTGGGGCCCTCACCCTCTTCTCACCTTGCACCCCTTCTCAATTTATCAGGGCGGTTTTAATACTAAAGCACGGTGCGTTAGTGTGCTCAGCACTTTCAACTAAGGAGATGAACTGACCAGGAGCCAGGTTCCCCTGACCTTCTCCTCTTTATCCTCAGAAATGAGTCAGAGAACCCAGGATTCCTCTTCTCCCAGGTGGCTCACAGAAACTAGAACTCCTCCCCCCCAGAGCAAGCCGTAAAACCTAGAATGGTCAGCCTCTCCCTTTGGCCTGGAGGACCGTCACTTCGGAGGGTCCCTGCCCTTCAGGGTAGGAAGGGGTGTAAGGACGGTCGGTCTTTATAGTAAAATAATAGAAAAGTTATTAACTCATAGTTTTTCAATAAAGACTAAAATCCATCTCTCTCTGCCTGCTTTTTTGGTTTTGCTGGTAGCCCGTCCCCCACCCCATTGGAGTTCCCTTTTCACAAAACACTGAGAACTCAGCAGACCAAAAGGAAATACAAATTCTTCTCTTCACCTTCACCACCTCCTTTGTCCTTTAGAATTTGTTCCTTTAGCTTCAAGTTGTTCCTGAGTGTCGGGATGAACAAGGGGGTGAAAATCAGGCTTCAGGATCAGAAACACCTGGAAAAATATCTGTCTTCAACCTTGCCAGAGGAAAAAGCAATCACATGATCACGGATCATGGATTGCTAAAAGCAATCATGGATACAGCAATCACATGCACTGTACCCTGTGAATTTGGCCACCATTACCTTCATTCTCTTTGCCACTTGACCTCAACCATAAAACTGCAGCCATTTTCTTTCTTTGGGATGCCATTCCATCTCTTTGTTCTTTTTCTCCCCTCCCCGCCTCTCCTTTCCTCGCCTTTCCATTCTACTCTCTTACCCCTCTCTCACTCTCTCTCCTTCTAAAAGATAAAAAAGTTTTAGTTTTACAGCCTAATCTAGGTCTAGAGACATTCTTTCTCCTCCCACCCACAGTATCAACTGAGCTTCTCACCCTAGCAGGGGTGTCTGCGGCACAGAGGCCAAGAAGAATCCAAGTGGACAGGCTTTTCCTGGTGTGATGCTACATGTGTATGTATGGTCATCCCAATTCCTGGCTCTAGTTCTTGTGAAACTTGTTATTTCCTCAGTGACTAGAGCAATATGAATACCCTTGTTAAGGTAATGTGCCATGTTATCTTAAGTGAAAGACAGTCTTTAGTTATATACAACAGGCCCTTTTAAACACACCTGCCCTTATGTGAGTGAGATGATTTTTGGAAAACTTTAGTAACACAGGATGGGGGCCTTGTTGCCATGGGAACCTGCAGCCTGCTCCAAGGGTTAGCCCCAACCACAAACCTCCAGGGAAGGGAGGGGAACTGAAGGTTAAGTTAATTGCCAATAGCTAATGGCTTAATCAATCATGCTCAATGTCATAAAGTTTCTATAAAAACCCAGAAGGTGTGGGTTGGGAGTTCCAGGCAGTGGAACACATGAGGCTTACACATCCACATGCCAACTCCACAGGTACCTACCCCAACCTCACATATATTTTTCCCTCTGGCTGTTCATCTGTAGCATCCTTTATAACAAACCAGTAAACTTTTTTTTTTTTTTTTTATAAAGACAGAGTCTCACTTTGTTGCCCTCGGTAGAATGCTGTGGCATCACACAGCTCACAGCAACCTCCAACTCCTGGACTTAGGTGATTCTCTTGCCTCAGTCTCCCAAGTAGCTCTCGGAGAGAGCAGTCACCTACCACAATGCCTGGCTATCTTTTTGTTGCAATTTGGCCAGGGCTGGGTTTGATCCCACCACCTTCGATATATGGGGCTGGTGCCCTACCCACTGAGCCATAGGCGCTGCCCCAAACCAGTAAACTTTGAAGTAATGTTTCCTTGAGTTCTGTGAGCCACTGTAGAAAATTAATCAAATTCAGGGAGAGGGATGGGGAACTCCCATTTATGGCAGGTCAGTCAAAATCACGGGTGAAACAACCTAAGACTTACTTACAACTGGCATTAAAAGTGGAGATGGGGCTCGGCCCCTGTGGCTCAAGTGGCTAAGGCACCAGCCACATACACCTGAGCTGGTAGGTTTGAATCCAACCTGGGCCCACCAAACAACAATGACGGCTGCAAACAAAAAATAGCCGGGAGTCATGGCAGGTGCCTGTAGTCCCAGCTACTTGGGAGGCAGAGGCAGGAGAATCACCTGAACCCAAGAGTTGGAGGTTGCTGTGAGCTGTGATGCCACAGCACTCTACCCAGGGTGCTCTGTCTCAAAAAAAAAAAAGTGGAGATGGAGTCTTGTGAGACCTGATACCAAGAAAGGATATCCAGGAAGGGTGAGGTCTAGGAGAACAGGTCTTCTCCAGGAGACCCCAACGATACACCTGCTGGGTCCTCTCCATGGTGACTCAGCTCTTAGGAATTTGTAGACTTAACTTCCCGGGACTTGGAAATGTCCACTTCTGTGAAATCCTGTAGTTCCACAGGGCCTGGGACAGATTCTCCCACGTGATACAAACTGACCAATGAGAAAGGTAGCGGTGGGTTGGAACTCTTTGAGTAGAGAGAAAAAGGGGGAAACGAAGCCAGTTGGGGAGTGCGGCCATTTTGAATTCGTCTCTGCCATTTGCTCCTCCAGCTAAAACAAAGCCCTTCCTCTTCTAAACCTGATGTTCGGGTGCACTTTCTCTCCACTGGGCCTCGTCCTCCTGCAACAATACTATCTCCAGATAGAAAATGCCAGGACGGAATTGAATTAGAGGACACCTAGCTGGTGTCAGCCAAAGAATCCACTGCGGAGTTGATTGATTTGTTATTGGTGGGGAAAAAATCCCCACACACAGACTCCTGTGTCATGAGAAGCTTTGATTAAGTAAACTTGTTATGCTTTTTCTTATTCATCTGTCTTTTGTCCTGAAAGTGTTGGCTGATCTTATGACGGTTAAGGAAATGTATCACACCTTCTGCCTCTGTCAGGTTTCACAGAGGCTGTCTATGTCCTAAAATATTGGGGTTTCAGGCAGCTGTCTGGATTCGTGGAGTGCTCTTAGTCAAAAAATGACCATAAAAGAACATATAGTGAGAATAAGATAGAGTCTGTCAGGCTAGGGCAGACGTGACGCAGCTGGTCTGGACAGTTTAGGACCTGCCTGACCTTCGCCTCCTGTCTCCCATTCTTACTATTCTGTAATTTAGCTCCCACCCTAAAGATGCCTATCTTGAGTGGTTTAGGTGGATTGATTTAGGAGATAAACTTTTTTTTTTCTTTTTTTGGATTCTTTAAATACATGTATTTTATTATTCTTCATTACATTATTCCCCCCCCACACACACACTCCTCCGTGGTAAGACAGAATTTATTTACAGAAAAGAATACAGAAAACACCAAAGCTCCCGGTAGAGGGAGAGAATTCAAGTGGGGCGAGAGAAGCTCTCTCCGTTCCTCTCCTCTAGGCCTCTAGCCTCAGGGTATATATAGGTGTATGGGTTCCTTGGCCAGAAAATGAATGAATACAGTCCCTTCCGCTGGGGGCAAGGTGAATGAGTGTATCAATGAATGGATACAGTCCATCCATGGAATTCAGGCCTAGGAAATTCACAAGAAACTGACCTAGGCATAGGAAATGGGGGTTCCACATTTAGTCCCAAGTGTAAAGTGAAGGAGACACCAAGG
>CAUYRH010068464.1:0-26487 GCA_963574655.1 Perodicticus potto
CTTCATATAATGACTGAGAAAATGCTAGGAAAGCTATGTTAATCAGTTTGATGAAAATACTTCAGATTGTATATGAAACCAGCACATTGTACCCCTTGATTGCACTATTGTACACAGCTATGATTTAATAATAAAGACAATAAAAAAATAAATAAATAAAAAATTAAAAAATAAACTGTATTAGGACAACTAGATAGCCACACGTAAAATAATAAATTTAAACTCTTATTTCACACCATATACGACTCAAAGCAGATTAAAGACTTAAGTGTAAGATCTTTCCTGCCTTTTAACCATATATTTCTTTCTCCTTGCTCTTCTCACTAAACTTCTCAAAAGTGAAATCTGTATTTCTTCACCTCTAATTCACAGTGTCTTGCAATCTGACTTTGGCCCACATTCTCTTCAAAGGTTACCAATGACTACAAATAATCATTTCTAAGAAAATCCCAGTTTCTGGGATTTGATCAAGCTAAAAAGCTTTTGCACAGCTAAGGATACCACAAACAAAGCAAACAGACACCCTTCAGAATGGAAGAAGACTTTTGCATGTTATGAATCTTACAAAGACCTGATAACAACTAGAATCTACAGAGGACACAAATTAAACAATAAGAAAAGTGCAAACAACCCCCTCTATAAGTGGGCAAGAGATTTGAACAGAAACTTCTCCAAGGATGAAAGATAAATGGCCAACAAACACATGAAAAAAATGTTCATCATTTTTAATCATCAGAGAAATGCAAATCAAAACCACTCTAATATATCACCTAACCCCAGCAAGATTAGCCCACATCACAAAGTCCCAAAACACCAGATGCTGCCATGGATGTGGAGAGAAGGGAACACTTCTACACTGCTTGTGGGATTGCAAACTAATACAGCCTTTTTGGAGAGAAGTATGGAGAATCCTCAAAGATCTAAAAGTAGACCTTCCATTTGATCCTGCAATCCCACTACTAGGTATCTACCCAAAAGAACAAAAAATCATTTTATCACAAAGACATTTACACCAGAATGTTTATTGTGGCTCAATTCATAATTGCCAAGTCGTGGAAGCAACCTAAGTGCCCATCAACCCAGGATTGGATCAACAAACTGTGGTATATGTATACCATGGAATACTATCCAGCCATTAAAAATGATGGAGCCTTTACATCTTTTACATTTACTTGGATGGAGTCGAAATACATTTCTTAGTAAAGTATCTCAAGAATGGAAAAATAAATATCCAATGTCCTCCATACTAATATGAAACCAATATATAAACAATTACATGCTCATATGAACAATGAAACATAAATATAGTCTAGTACAGGTGTAGAGGGAGTTGGGGGGGAGGACGTTTGGCAGAAGGAGGGAGGGCATGAGGTAGGATCTCACCTAATGTGCACATTGTGAGGGTGTATAAGATGCCCCCTGGGTGAGGGGCTCTTTTACAAATGAAACTTTATCCTGGAAGTGAGAACAATGTAACCTAAAAATTTGTACCTTCATATTAATTTGAAATTAAAAAAATTGAAAAATAAAGTTTCCTACACTTTTATTATTTTGAGTATATTCAGAATGAATTGTGCAAATATGTGCTAACTTTTATACATTTGTTAGTCACACACAAATTTATAAATCAGAAGAAAATACTTTAATAAAACACATAACCTAATTTGCAGTTTAAAACTCTCATCTCTTCAAACTCAATTTCCATCCCTCCTTGAATTTTTAATAATGCTTAAAACTATATGCTATCTCTTCTCCCTGAAATTACCTAACTCTTGTCCTGTTTTTAATAATATCTCTACTCTTATTCTCCTATTGTGTTCTTTTCTTCCTTCAACAGCCAAAATTAGTTCAATATTTTCCATATAACTTTTGAATTTATAGCAACACTTAACATCACCTCTCCTTTTAATATTCTCTTGACCTAAACATTTTTTTCTGAATGTTCTTTCTTTGGCCGCTTAGTGGCTTCTCTTCTTCCTCTGGGCTCCAAAGGCCAGTAATCCTTAAGAACTTACACTTGAACTTCTCCTTTCTTTCTACAATGTCGCTCTCTATTAGCCATATTGTCTATTCGCATTATTTCAAGGGACATTCCTAACCAGAATGGACATCCAAACTAAATATTAGAATTCCTTCCTGCAGTTCCAACCCATTGCTGACCATCTCCAACTGGACATCCCATAGTCACCTCACACTCCCTTGAAAATCACTCATCTTCCTGTTCTCCTGATTTCCCTAATTCTGATTAAAGAGGCCACCAATCACATACTCACCCAAACTTAAAACCCCTATTTTTAATCCAACCTAGTCAGAAAGATGAACTTCTTCTATCTCCACCCTACGTCTGACAGTCATTGCCTCAAATCCACCTCTACGATAATACTGGCTACTCCATTGCCTTTGTGCTTCTCATTTTCTGACCATGAAGTCTGTCCAGAATAGTATTGCAAATTAATCCTCTAAAATCCAGTGTTATGATATCTTTTATTCAGAAACTTGTAACAGCCTGCTGTCATTTGGCAAAATAAAGTCGAACTCTCTAACCTGGCAAACAAGCCCCTCTAGGCTGCTTGTATTTCTCTGATGACACTGATCTTACAATAGAGTCAATCCTCTTAGATTCTAAAATCAGAAATGAGAAAATCATGAAAAACCAAAATTACCTTGGAAAAGTCCTTCGAGAAGCACTCCGGTGGAGACCAGAAGTTGGTTTGGCACAGTCAGTTCTTCCTCCAGCATTGAAAGAGATGTCCTTTTTCTTTGGTTGAGCACCAGATGAAGTAGTTGGCTGGCTTTTAGGGTCCATTTTATATGAAAAATGCATATATGCATATCTTTAAAAATTAGAATCACACTCAGCTCAGTGATACGCTTGCATTTGAAAGGCACAACCCCCCCCACCCCTTGGTTGTCAGAGACAAACCAAGGAAATCACAGATATGTTTCTACTGTCACACTCACTGCAGGCAATCATTATTTAGATACAGGATGGTTTTATTAGGAAAATGTTATTTCCTATTTTATTAATTTTCCCTGGAGACATATTGGCAAGGTCTTTTCTATTGCAATTATTTTAAAGGAGCAGTTATTTTTAAATATTGAGTTTTTAAAAATACAATAATAAAACAATGTCAGTAAACTCCAGGAGAGGCAATGAAATAGATATTTATGTACTTGGTATCTATCGTTAATAACCAAAATAGACATGTTAACATATATGTATGTTTAAATACAGACTCATATGTTTCTATTCAACAATAAGAATAATCTTAAGTTGTTATAATAAATTAAGAAACAAGTAAACAACCACTGTAATATATCATCATGATTATATTAAAATCATGAAAAAGACTGATAGATTCCTGCATTAGGCTGCGTAAAGTTTCCTACTGTTATTTAAATATATCTTACAAATACAACCAAAACATCCCAGAAAAAAATCACAAATATGTAATCTAAGATTGTTATTCGAGTTATTTAAATATTTACCTTCAGAAAGTATAAGACATCCAGAGCTGCTTCTGGGAGTCAGTTTAAATAAGCCACCCTGTGCATTTTGAGGGACGTACAAAAATAAATTTTGGACTTGCTGCCACATCCTCTAGATACCTGTATTTGATTCTTCCTGAAATTTAGTGACGGAATCTACCCTGGAAGACACAAGACGGTACAGTTGGTAGGATTGAGAAGTCATCGTGTGTTGGGGTCGTGATAGTGGACATTCCCCACGAGCACCTAAAGGGAAGCTATGAGGGGGACTCTAGGTGGTGTCACATAGCCTTGCTTCCCTGGGCAACAGCCACGGGGCTTTGAGAATGTTCCTGGGGAACGTTGATCCCCCAGCGAAAGTCGGAGCTTCCGAGGGACCACGAGAGGGCTCAAAGGCCGCCCCCTGGGGGCGGTGGGAGGAAACGCCTCCAGAGATAGGATGAGGTTTACAAGCAGAACGCCAACCAGCAGCCGGTACTTAGGCTAAAAGAGAGACCCTATGATTGTAAGGGATAAACCCCAGGTATGTGGAGCTAGACGCAGATGCATTCTGGATCGCTGATGCCTGGCTGCTTAGTGGAGAAAGACCGTTCTAACTAGATTTCTAGCTCTCCACACATATCCACAGAAATAATATTGCCTTGAAGGACAAAAATTACATGAGAATAAGAAAAGAATAGCGTATGTACAGGTTTTGCAGACAGAAAGACTCGTATTCAAACTCCAAATTACTATTTATTACCATGAGATGGTGAGTAGGTAATATATTTAATCACTCTAAGATTTAGTTTCTTATCTGGAAAATGTAAATTAGTTGTATCCGAAGGTGCTTCAAAATTAGAATGTATTCAATAAAAGGAAGTTGTATTTGTTGTTTTTGTTATTTTTATCTAACCTAATAAAACTGGAATCTCTGAGAGTCTGGGTGGTATCACTCTGGGCTGTCTTCCAGGTACCTTAGATAAAATCTGGAATCCCTGTCAAGGTCTACCCAGACTCCAGACCACTACATGCCAGATATAGTGCAATACGAGATGCTCCCAAACCTGCTATGTTTTGTATTTTGCACATAAATACTGTCTTGTTCTCATGAACCTTAGTCTGTAATCTTCCTATCTTATCCCCTGCCAAGCATAACCAATATGTCTAAATGAAAATTTCATCTATATATATGGTACCTTTGGTTCCCAAGGTGTTGAGAGCCTCATCCTGAAATACAGTTGCCAGAATCAGCAGGGTAGGCAGCAGATATAGCAGGAGGGGTCAAACTGTTTAATTAAGCCTTGCCAGTCCCTTTCCCCGTCGTGGTCTCTGCTCCTGGTATTTCTTCCTGCTCCTCAGTCTCCACCTATTAATCGTGCATATCAGGCACACACAACTCTGTTTAATGATTCTATTCCCACCTGAGGCTGTCACCCAGAAGTTGCCCAGCAGACTGTCTTTGCATTAGTCCCTTGATCACTGGCATCTGCCTATATTTAAACTGTTACATCCTCAGCTCAGGTGTCTTGATAGAGTCAATTTTCCCCAGCTTTCATTCACAGATGTCTCACCTTAGTCTCAGATCGTTTCTCTCAATCTCCCCAAAGACCAGATAGTTACAGCTGTATTTTTTAATAAAAAAAATATATATACGTATATATATGGGCTAGAGTTATTGTCTGGAGAACTGAATTAGCACTCAGCTTCCTAATAGAGGATGTGCTATAGAGATAGGGTCAACTAATTCCATTAGGTAGTTTCTGTTAATTAATATTCTCATCAGGGAAAAACCCAGAAACACACAGAAATGATTATTAAGAAAGGGTTCTCCATCCTCTAGTAAAGAAAGGAGTTAATGCAAAATCATTTACTAACATGATGGCTTTTAACTGGTCTCCTTTTGACAGAACACGTGCTTGGAGTTTTGCACTTGGGCTGTTTTTGCGCCCCCCCTTGATAACGGTGGATTTCCACTATCTCTTTGCTTTCTCCCCTGTAACCCCTGATGTCCAAGGGACATTTATTTGCAGATAAAAAGATCGGAGGGGACTGTTGCAGGAATTAATTTGTGCACCAAGAATTGCAAAGAATACTAAGGAGTTGACATGGATATTACGCCAGCATTTAGATTTCTTTAGAAACGCGCCATGCTGGATGATTATTGATACTGATCTTAACATAATGTAGAGTTCCTCCCATTTCCTCTCTAATGTTAGCATCCTACCTTTTCTATTCTTATTTATTTGTAAATAAATGAATTCATTAAAGAGAAAAAAGTAATTTATTTGACCGGATGTTTGTCTATATTGCTATGAAAATTATCTAAATTGTGCTAGTACGCTATCCCATAAAAACAAGTACGTTTCCATTGATATCTGAAATAGCAGAAAATTGGCCTTACCAGTCATGTATGAAAACTAATCTTTGAATTACTTCAAATTAAACATCAAAGGACTAGATGCTAGAAAAGGCAACGACAGATGTTTTCATATCCACATTATGAAACTGCAACTCTGAGAACTAATTTTCTGGGACTTTACTGCTTTCTAAAGTTGCTGTCATCACGTTTTGACATAAAGCATTTCATGCTCCCAATTTAGAAAGCAAACAGCTATTAAATGTCTAAAATGTCTATCGCCATAGATGTTTTAATAACAGAATAATGGTAATGTGTTTCTCTTTGCCTCCTTCTCAAACTACGAGGCAGTTCAAGGTGTGCTTATTCATTTCTACAAATGTTTTTCTCCACTCTGTCACAAAGAAGAGCATAACTCAATTGAAGCATATTAGAACTATGCTTCCTCATACCGTATTACGTGACACGCTGTAAATAACATACACTTTTTATGAATATGTTATGTGTGGGATATGTTCCCAGGGTTGCATATAAAGAGTACCTTAATGTCATACATTTTTCTAGGTAACAAAAAGCATGTTGCTATTTCAGTAACCCCTGGACTGAACATAAAGCAATTTTAAAGTGTCCTAGTACAAATTCAGTAGTCCCAACGCCTGTGATATTGACATGCCAACACAGCAAGCTTGTCTTAGAAAATTACTCCTTCAGGAAATGATGTCAACCACCCTGAGCCTTAAAAAAAAGAAAAACTTTAAGTATTTACTGCTCTAGGGATAGTTTTCTATTTTAATATTAAATTTCCTAAAATGATTTCTATTACTGAATACCCTTTAGATCTAAGTAAGCAGATGCAATTATTATGTTAATGAGTTATATAAACAGTTGGGAAATACATTATAGAACAAAAAAATTATAATTTAACAAGGAAAATACTAAACCAATAGTCGTGCTTAATTTGGAAATGCTCTCAATATAAAATTATATTGGAAATCTGGGTTCAAACTTTTTTATGATGAATAATACTGAGCTCGTACAAAGGAAGAATATACATCTTCAGAAAAACCTAGAAGAAATCCAACAAGATACTAAGAGTAGCTATCTCCTTGGGAGTGCACGCTCTTTGTATCTTTCTGTATTGTGACATTCTCTACAATAAGTGTTAATTTTATCTCCAGAAAAAAAATAATATTCCTTTATTAATCAAATGTGTACTGAGCACCTCTTTTGTGACAGGTGCTGTTCCAGGCATTAGGGGTGCGGCAGGAAAAAAACTAGGGGCCTCCCTCATGGACCATGTTTTTCTAGCATGGGGGAGTGGGAAGACAATGGCCAAATAAACAGAAGGTGGCGACAGGTATGGAGGGGAGGGGACAAGCAGCAAGGTTAGGGAAAGGTAGGGAAAGTTAAGTAGGGAAGATATTAGGAAGGGAGAACTGCCCAAGGAATGAATGTCGTGGGATCTCTAGGAAGAAGGACCTAGGCAGAAGGAACAGCAAGTGAAAACCTAAGGCCCAAGTGTTCTGGGCAAGTCTGAGGGAAAGTGAGAGCTGCAGCTCGGTGAGGGGAGAGGACAGGGGTAGACAAGGAGCTCTGAGAGGGAGCCCTCGCCAGGCCAAGACACTGAGGAGCTCCTGCAGGCTTAGCAAGACCCCTGCAGGGCTTTAAAAAGGTGGGGGGATGCCAGGATCTGACTGAACTGTAAAGGGGCAGTGGTGAGCAAAACAGACCATGGGAGATGGAGGTGGAAGCTGGGAGGCAAGTCAGGAGTCATTGCAGGGACCCAGGAAGAGAGAAAGGTGATTGGATCAGAGTGAGTGAGAATGGGTCAGACACGAAGGTGCACTTTACACCGAGGGCGAACAAGTGAGGGATTTGGAAACTGTTGGCAATAAAGTCAAATTGTGTATTTGTGTATTTCCTTTTATGAAAGATCTAAAGTCTAGTAACTAAATGTCTCTGTTTTTCTGACCCGTTGATCTTTGTACAAAAATGTATTGAATTTTTATTTTCATCTGGAGAGAATTAGTGAAATTTTACTTCAATTATGTATAGTTGAATCTCAGCCAGGTACAGTTTATTTTCCACACTATATCCTTTCTAGTTCTTGAAGAATTGGGGGCATCATTTGAACACTCAGTAGACAAATTTTTCTTTTCAAGTATAATAGAGTCATCCTTTAAATATTCTGGTCTTCTAAAGTGAGGAAATGAACTTATTACAGCTTCATTAAAGTACCAGCTGTTTTTAGATAGCTAGTTTGAGAGGATGGCCACGTGCTGACCCCATGGAACCTGTTCTATTAATAGAGTGACTTAAATCGCTAGTTCTTCACAAACTGATTCCAAAGGATATGCACCTTTGTGAAAGGCTATGTTTTTTATGTCAGTACCAAAATGTGGAAGAAAATGTTGCAAAAGCCAAGAGTTCAGGATTTAAGCAGCTGACCTTCAGTCTCTCTTTTGAATTCCTGCTCACCCCCTCCTGTTGTGTGACCTTGAGCCAGCTACTGTTGCTCCCTGAGCCTCAGTTGTTTCTTCTTCCTTTTTTGGACAGAGTCTTACAGTGTTGCTCTAGGTAAAGTGCTATGGTATCATAGCTCACAGCAACCTCAAACTCTTGGGCTCAAGTGATCCTCTTGCCTCAGCCTCCCGAGTAGCTGAGACTACAGGTGCCCACCACAATGCCTGGCTCTTTTTAGTCTTGCTCTTGCTCAGACTGGGGCTGGACCTCCTGAGCTCAAGAAATTCACTCACTTCAGCCTCCCAAAGTGCTGGGATTATAGACGTGAGCCACCGTTCCCAGTTCCCAGCCTTGTTAGCTGTTACTAATGTTAGCATATTACCTTCCAGATATGAAGGGTGGGTGGTGGTGTCATTTGCCTAGGGTCTCCCGAAGAGTTTGTGCCTCCCTTTAACTCAACACTGTTCTCTCCAACTTTCTTCCTTACAGTCTCCCAAATATGGCAGCCACTGATTACCATGCCCAAGGGATTTCTTTCATAGCAGATAACATATGAGGTCTGATAATTATGTTCAGGAGCTCACTTTAGAGAGAGTGCTAAAGACCTCATTGCTGAATGTCACTCCCCTGGGGAAGCTGTGCACTGATGCCAGCGCCTAGTCCACCCTTCAAAGCAATTTCGGAACTCCTTTTCTGGAATGACCATCCAAGCCATCATCATATGGCACACAAAAACATGCAAAAACAATAATGAACACCATTTAGCAAGACACGGCCACATCTCGACATGAACACAGATTGAGACAACGATATACCGAGGCTATGAAAATGTACTGCGCTATCTGTGAGGGAGGATACCCGGGAAAAGCAAAGTCTAAGAAAACAAAGGTTTCTCAGAGAAGCCCAAGGACACACCTGCAAGGTCCTCCCCATGGTAACCCAGCCCTTAGGAATTTGTAAAACTTAGCTTCCTAGGTCCTTGAAACTAATGCTTGCTGCTTGCTTCCACTTTTGGAAACTCTGACACTTCCAATGAGAAATAATATGATAATTCCTTTGTCTGTCTTCTTGTGAGTCCAAAAAAAGGACAGGGACAGAGCTGATCCGGAGCTCGGCCATTTTGGATTCCCATCTGCTATGGCTGCACCAGCTAAAATAAAATTCCTTCTCCTATAATCTTTGCTGAGAGTCTATGGGTTGCAATTTGCTGGTCCCTGCAACATTTGTACAGTGCTGCCAACATAAGGGCTTGGTGGCAAGTTCATGAGCTTAATTATCAAACCTCATATCACAACACAAATGTAGATTTTAACTGTTCAAAAAAAATGTGGTGGTAAATTAGTGAAAGAGATAAATATTATAGGACCTTAAATATGTACCCACAATGAATTAAAATTGGGTTGATTTGCAAATGCCTTAATTAAGATTTACATAGACTCCATGCAATAAACTCCTGAGGTTGGGGCTTTGGTCACAAGGATTAATGCGTCTGATTTAACCATCTGGATCTGGGAGATACATCAGCTGGGTGTTCACTACAAGACACAAAGTGGAAGGTCCCTTCTAACCTCTAGCCTAAAACCACATTCTCCTCCTTCCAGATTCACCTCGAAACCATGTACTTGAGGAAGGATTGGTTTGTCTTTATAAAAGATGAACCCTTAATTCTCCTCTTATATAAATTAAAGACATTGACTATTCTATCTAGCAGCATACTGGATTTTGCATATAGATATATGTGTGTATGTAATGTGTGTGTATATACATATCTTTTCCATTGAACTGTGAACTCTTTGGGTAACCTATTTAGTGCTGAGTTCTCAGCACCCAACAGAATTCATGTCAGTGTGAGGAAACTTAATAAATATTGAATAATTCACCTATAAACAGGTGGGTAAGTGGGAAATAGGCCAAGTTTGTTTGGTTGTTTTTGCACCTTCCCCAGCAGTGCCATTCTTCTGGGCATAGGCGTTTGTTCCCTTTTCTTACCTGCCGATTCTGCCCCTCCTGGACCTTGGTCCTCTCATGCTATTCCTTGGTAGGTCCACCAGCCTCCAGCTCAGGCCCTGCACTTTCCCACACAGGAAGAATAATGTATAGAGATGCTTGTTTTTGAACCGACTCTGGTTGCAAGACGCTTTCACTTCTCTGGACCAGACGAACATTCACAGACAACTTTTACCTCTGGGTGCTTTCAAGGTTCACCAGAAGCAGCTCCTCTTTTGAGACCCTCTGGCTGTAGCTTCAGTGAAGGGGACATTGCCTCTCCTTCCCCTGACCCCTTCTTCTCAATCCCTGGCTTCGGTGTTCCACTCCACACAGAATTTTCCAGGGAAAGCTCTTGGACAGGACTTTCAATGCCTCTCAACAGCTGCCTCTGCTCTGCGGCCCCAAGTCGGTAGCTAACCCACAGCGGGGGAGGAGGGCGGGACTGCGCAGACTCCGCAGCCTGTGCTCGCCCCGCTGCAGTGTCGCACCGTTGGTCTCTCCCCTGCACAACCTCTCCTGGGTGACAATCAGATCTCGGTCCCTGGGTCTCCCAAAATCCAGAAGACACACCTCAAGCTCTCAGAATAATCTCACCAAAGCTCCCTTCTTCCAGACTTGAGATAAAGGTGGTAAAACCCCCCATCCTGCCGCCTTGAAAAGGAAGTATTAAACTCGACAGAACTTCTCTCCTAGCAAATATTTTTATGAATACTCTCCTTGTTCACTCTTTGAACTTTTTATGTCACTATTAGGTGATCAACCTCCCAGTTCGCCCAGGACTGTCTGGGTTTTAGCGCTGAAATATTTGCATCCCAACAAACCCGTTAGTCCTAGACAAAGTATGAAAAGATGATAACCCTATCTCTGGATGAAATCTTCAAAGGTCATAAAATCGGTTTTTGTTTTGCTGCTTTCAAAATCTGCATTTTGATGTGGTGCCTTACTTCACTATGCAATGCCAATTTTATCCTATTATCTCAAAATTTCAATTTAGCATCTCATTACTTATATGTAGGGAGAGAGAGAGAAGAGAAGAGAGAAGATAAAATTGTTGTGATTAACTTCAGTTTACACAGGAGTAGATGGAGGTTTGCAGGATTCAATAAGTTGTTCAAAGTCTCAGTATTGGTGAGAAGGTGGAGCTAGAATTCTGATACCTTGCTAGTGGGAATGGGAAAATGGTACATTTGGAAAACAGTGAAAAAGTTTTTTATAAAGTTATATGTACGCTTTCCAAATGACTCAACGAGCCTATTCCCAAGGAATTTACCTAAAAATAATTAAATCATTTCTCCAAGCTGAAGTTTGTACATAAATGTTCATAGCAACATAATCACAATTATTAAAACCAGAAACAATCTAAGTGTCTATCAACAGACAAATAAACAAATTGTAGTGCATTTGTGCAATGGCGTGCACTTAGCAACAGAAGGAAATTATTGATACATTTAACAACATGGATGAATCTCAAAAATGGTATGCAGCTGAGCCAAGGAAGCCGGACCAAAAAGACAATATAAGGTATAAAGAAACTCTGGGAAAATGTATTCTGTACTGAGAGGTAACAGACCTGTGGTTGCCTGAGGCCAGGGGAGAGGGGTGGAACCAGAAGAGGTCACAGGAGACTATTTTGCAGTGATGTACATGTGCTTTATCTTGATTGTACTGGTGCTCCCAAGTGTATGGATCTTTCAAAACTCATCAAACTGTATTCTGAAAGGTATTCTTCAATAAATTATTTTTAAAGTTATACAAACAGGTAGAGAAAGAAAAAAGGGCTCATTTAAGTAGCTTCCTATGAGTGGGAGAAGAGGACAAAAAAAGAGAGAAAATAGAGGACTTCTTTAATAAAATCACCGGTGTTTTAACACTATTTGTCCTTAAAATAATTTGCAAGTACTATTTTAATAAAAATACAATCCATTTCCTTGGAGTGTTGGAAAACTAATTGCAATGAATCTGACTTTTTTTTCAGTCACTATCCCTCATTTTCTCAACCCTAGGATTTTATCTAAGGGAAGTCACAACACTGTTCCTTATTCCTACCTTCATGGGCCTATCAATCTGGGAATTCTACTAATTTTATGCCAAGCATAAGGAGGTATCTATTTCTGTTGGTTGTTTACTCTGCTGGGACACAAGAACAGTCACCTAGATAAAAAGCCCGTGTTCTTCCCACGCTGTGGTAAATGGAAAGCATAGGCCCCATCTACTCAGAACTCAAGGCTGTCGCTTACCTTTGTGTGTCTTCCTGGACTCTACCATCCCTAACCTAACCCAGACAGTCATTTCTCACAGGGCAGGAAAGCCTCATCTCTCTATTTTATGTAATATTTTTTCATTCCCTTCCTTGTTTGAGACACCTAGAATAATCTCCTTAATAAGCATAGACTTCTGGAAATAAAAACATCTGCAAGTGATTTTTCTGCTTTCCTTCTTGACACATGCCTTCCCCGAGGCAGAGAATATAAAATTCACCATCATCTGCTTGAAATAAAGTGAAGGTCAGGGGAGAAATGCAGAGGAGAAATTTGCTCATGTTAGAAAAATAGTGAATCATCAAAAACAATTTTTAAAGAATTATAATGACCGGAATTGCCTTTTTTGAAACTTTTGAAATTGCTGTAGCTCCTATGATATAAGAAATACTCAGGAAAAAGTGAGAAGAGACCAGCTTGAAGATTATTGCATAGTAACAATGAAAGCAAGCCACAGATTTGGAAGACATAACCCAATTAAAGAGACAATGCCGGCTGTTCTTAATCCACTACGCTACATTGCCTACCATAAATGCTCTGATAAACGCCTTGACCCCAAAGTTTAATGCCAACCTAGATTATTGGATTCTGCAGACCAAAAGTATTAGCACTTTATCAGGGAGCTTTTCCTGATAAGAGGAGGACTGGGGCTGTAGATACTCCTTACACCCTCTTCAGAGGGAAATTTAGGCTCAGATGGTTAAAGTGATTCGCTCAGGGTCCCAAGCTGGTAAAGGATGGTGCCAAGACGCTCATGCCTAACAAAAAAATTCTCAATAATGGCCTTGGCAGGTCAGCAGCTGACTGATTGGACTTGATGTTTTTGATTGGAGAATGTTATCTAGGTGCTGTGTTCTTAGCATTCTTCCACTGATAAGCTGGAAGACAAGGGGTGATGAAATATAGACATTGTGACACTCAAGCCAAAGACACACTCCTGGGTCTGGCTGCTGCTTAGAAAGATGAAGCAAGGAAGTAATCACGTGTCATGTGGGAAAGAGGTAACTTGAGAGATATGCCGTTTGTTCATGAATTGTAGATTTAGAGTTCGGGCAACACCTTTTGGCTTCCTGCCACGTATCGACCAGATCAATGTAGAATTTTTTTAAAAAATCATTGGAGGTAATTGGTCAAAGTGATGTATTTCTTGGTCTTGGGAGAGTAACACCATAGCGTTAGGACCTGTGTCATGGAGAGACCTTGGAGTATGCAGCAGACTTCCGTGAAGGAAAATTCTACAGCGTCAATAGTGAAAAGAGTCAACAGTCTGCAGGGCCTCCTAACTATCTAGGTAGATACACTTCTCTTCATATTATTTAACTTTTCCTTTTTTAAAAAATTCAGATTAATATGGGGGTACAAGCAATTAGGTCACAATGTTTGCATTGTTAGGTGAGGACCCTGTTGTAGCTGTGCGCATATACCCTCACACTGGGCCCATTAGGTGGGAGCACACCAATTCCCCTCCCTTCTCTCCTCTCCCCCATCCCTTTCCCCCCAACCAGAACTTTGAATTGAATTGAGTTTTTCTCTTACATGGGTGTGTGTTAGTTCATCTACTGGCTTCATAGTAGTATTCAGTAGGTTGAATACTTGGTTTTCCATCCACGTGACACTTTACTAAGAAGGATGTATTTCATCTCCATGTGGGTTAATACAAAAGTCATAAAGTCTCCATCTTTTTATGAATGAATAGTATTCCATTGTGTATCTATACAGATAAGTAAAGTAAGGCATGGAATGGTCCAGTACTTGTCGAAGATCAAATAGTTAATGATCTGGATTTAGACTATTCTAATTCCAAGGCTAAGTGTCCCCCTGCTGAGGCACCATTCATCTTCAAAACAGTCCAGGCTCATCTCATGACATGCCAACCCACTGACATAAGCAAAATTCCAAACAATTCTCAAATGGCTGCTGTACAAATCCAATGCTGAATTTCATGACCATTATTACTAAAACACATTCCAACTCAGTAAACAAAACAAAAAAGAAGACTCAAAGATAGCATAGTAGCCCTCATCCCTACCAGGAGGGGTGGCAGAAAGAGAAAGAAGAGAAAGAGGAAGGAAAAAGATTCAAAGGAAGCAAAAAGGAGTTTGGGAACAAATAGTTCACATTGTTTGTCTATCTCAATGTTTTTACTCAACTCATCTTTTTCATCTTTTCTCAAAACAAGTCAACATTATATACATTCAATGAAGCAACAGTACTTAGACTCCATGGCTGATACTCAGGGCTTACATTTAAATTGCTATGTGGGCTTGAAATTCTAATACCTATAAAATTGATTTATTTTTAGGTCTAGCAATGACTTAACATCTCTTGACCAAAAAGGCCCTGAATTATATTAATCATATAAACAACTTTAATGAATAC
Organism: Perodicticus potto; assembly: GCA_963574655.1. Taxonomy (NCBI): domain Eukaryota; kingdom Metazoa; phylum Chordata; class Mammalia; order Primates; family Lorisidae; genus Perodicticus; species Perodicticus potto. Next base: position 14,917 of record CAUYRH010068464.1, read on the forward strand.
ATGATTACAAATTTCCAAATGCCAAATTTTATAAAGATCTAAAAGCATTTAATAAATTGCTCTAAGTGCCTTTAATGCAGAGTTCAAGATAACTGATGACTATGTTTCACTTTCTCCTTTCATGTATCAGTATTGTCCACATTTATGAAAATGTGCATTTACCACTTATTAGTTAAAACAAAAATTATCAAACTTCTGGCTTTTAATGATACTGCTGTTAACAGTCTATGAAATGTTCTTTCCCAATCAAAATAATAACGAAAATGTGGGGAAAAGATGAAGGAATCATACTGAAAATGAGGCTTGAGATTCAAGCATGGTGCAAGGCAGTCCCCTAGTCACCACTCCTTGGCTGTCACCGTGTAACAGGGATGCATTCAGCATCATGAAGTCATGCACTCTGGACTTTGGTGTTTCCGGAGTATATTCTAAACTTCTAAGAGAAATTATGGTGACAGGAAGTCAATTAACTTCACAGCAAGACCTCCAGAGGAGGAACAAGTATAAGATGATTAGCATTACAATCAAAATAAAAATAATCTTACCATCTCTGTTTAAAAAGAAAGATGTCACTGATATTGGTCACTTTCACTCTAATAAAGAACAATCAGAAAAATGTGACAGTGCCACCAAATTTAAAGAACATTGAGTCTAGAACATTAGCAAGTATGGCAATGACTTTGAATGCAATAATCCACATAAAGAAGACATAAGCTAACTAAATATTCGTAACATTTACATTCAGTCAGAAATTTTCCAATTTTTATTATTTCAGAACCATAATTGTCTCATATATTTTAAAAAGAAGGGAAAGTACTTATAACCTTTCTAAAGTAAATGCTCTAAAAGAAAGAAGTCTTTGTCCTTATTAACAACAGGGAACATTAACCCCCTTTTCTCTATGTTATTTGTCCTGATAATAACTACATTTATAAGTGCATGTAAAACCATATGAAAGCCATTTTTAATAAACACTTACATATGTATAATATATATGGTATATTAACTATGTATAAAAAATTGATGGCAAATGACTATATGGTAGAAGGTAGTACCAAAAGGACTAGATGGTAAAATACATCAAAAAGCTAACATCATGGCAGCGCCTGTGGCTCAAAGGAGTAGGGCACCGGCCCCATATGCTGGAGGTGGTGGGTTCAAACCCAACCTCGGCCAAAAAAAAAAAAAAAAAAAAAGCTAACGTCAGTTAGCTGTCTTCTAATTATATTGTTTGTCAAATGATTTTCCACAGCATGTATTTTGCTTTTTTTTTTTTTTTTTATTGTTGGGGATTCATTGAGGGTACAAGAAACCATGTTAAACTGGTTGCATTTGTTGGGCAAAGTCCCTCTTACAATTATGTTTTGCCCCCCAAAGGTGTGGCACACACCCAGACCCCACCCCCCTCGCTCCTTCCCTCTCTCTGTTCTTCCTTTCCCCACCCCTCCCTCATTCTTTCTCTCTCTGCTTTCCCCTTCCCTCACCCCCAGCGTGTCAATAATTGTCATTAATTGTCCTCATATCAAACTTGAGCACATGGGATTCATTTTGCTTTTAATTGAAAAAAAAAAATAAAAGGAAAACACACAGGTTGTTTTCTAAAATAACTGAAAAAAATATTTCCCGAGAATTCTCTGCAAAAGCTGTCCCATCTGTGAGAAAACAAGATGCCAATTTTTAAAATAAAAATAACACAAGACATTCAGGGCACAGTTATGTGTGACACTTTGTCTCATTGGCTTCAGAGCTGCTTATCATTCAGTAAGGTGAAGACGAGTAGTGGGTTTTCCTGAACTTGGCCTTTATGATTGGATATCTTCATAGTATTGGCAGAGAAGAATAGTTGATTGGTTGTTAGCATGATGAGTGAAGACAATCAGACATAGGTCCAGTGGCTGAGTCAATGGATAATATCAAAGAGTAATAAAAGTAACTAGTGATTCATACCAACAGCAATTCAAGTAACAGTTGCTGAGCTATTTTCAGAAACACATCTCTCTTCTGAGATACAAGACACTATTACTGTTTTCCCCTCTTAGGAATTCTTTTCTCACAGGAGAAATGAACATGCAAGGTCTGACACTTAGGTTCACGAACTCATCCTAGAAAAAGTGCTGCATATCTCACTACTGAGTATCACTACAATCACCTTTGATGTGCTCCCCTTGGGGAACTATGCACCAACGCCAGCACCTAGTGCACCCTTCAAAGCCATTTTGGAACTCTTTTTCTGAAATGACCATCAGACCTCTTGTCCTATGAAATCTGACAATTGAGTTCACAAACTTACCACCATGCACTTACATTGGCAGCACTGGGCAAACAACTTGGTAAGGTTTCATAACCTGGGTATACTGGTGTTTCACATCTATGTTCATGTCAATATGTGGTGGTGAATGGAGTTCCTTGTTGCATTGTTTCTGTGTGCCATACGACAACATTTGTGATGGTTATTCATGAAAAAGAGTTCCAAAATTGCTTTGAAGGGTGAACTAGGCCCTGGCTTGGGTGCATAGCTTCCCAGGGGCAGCATATTCAGGGTGGCCAGAGTGATATTCAGCAATGAAGTAGGCTATACTTTGTCTAGGATGAGTTCACAAACTTAATTGTCAGACCTCATCTCTCTCTCTCTCTCTCTCTTATGTACCTCAACCTTTGCAAGTGAATACACAACTCCAGATATTTTCCAAAAAGTATCTTAGCCTCCATGCAAATAAACTGCTATTTGAATTGTCCCACCAAGTCACCAAATAGATTGTAAAATGTCTAAAACCAGAAATAAAAACATTCTCACCTTAGGTTGACTATTCCACCAAAGGAACAAAGCCCAGAAATCAGGATGTGTAAGGCAGGCATTTTGTGGTCTAGAATGCTTAGAATGTCCCAACTGGAATATCAGAAGCCTCAGGGTGGGAAGCCCTGAAGGACAAAAAACCCCCAAAAGTGTAGTGCAATGTGCAGGAATAAACACAAGCCTGGAAGCTAGGCAGACTGACCTGAAAGCCCTACTTAGCTATTTACTAGTTATATGACCCTGAGTAAGTCATTCCTATCCACCTCTATTTCCTTATCTGGAAAATGGACATCTTACACATGCATCAAAAGGTCACTGTAAAAAATAAAAATATATGTAGAAATCTTGGCACAATGTAAGCATTCAAGATCTGGTAGCTGTGTAATATTCCCACAGTGCTTCTGTGCAACCTTTACCTTTAGCCCATAGTGATTTCACTTTTGTGTATTCCTTCCATTGTAAATACACAAATGCTCTTTTATCCATATTATGCCTGGAATCTACTGCAGCCACCTCATATTTTTTAATGTATTACTTCCCAGACTGGAGTTGAGTCCTTTGAAGACAGCAGCTATTGACTTTGTGATGGATTAATGTTTTTTACTTCAGGTATATTTATCTACTTTGTGATGAGAACAGATACCAGAGAGATAAGCTGTATTTTGTAAAAGAACCAAAAACATGCATATTGCTGATATATCTGTGTTTATAACTAACCATTCTATGAAGAATACAAGAAGGAAAATAATTTAATTTATTGATTTGTGAGATCTGTGTTTATATTTTCCACATTAAGTACGCAAAGTACTTTAAAGAGTTATAGGTAAACACAGTAAATGAGTTAAAAGAATGTATGCAAATGTTATTATACACATCTTGTTTAAAAGAAAGAGAAAAGGGCGGCACCTGTGGCTCATTGAGTAGGGCACCAGCCTCATATACTGAAGGTGGCAGGTTCAAGCCTAGCCTTGGCCGAACTGCAAAACAGAAAAAACAGCCGGGTGTTGTGGCGGGCGCCTGTAGTCCCAGCCACTTGGGAGGCTGAGGCAAGAGAATCGCCTAAGCCCAGGAGTTGGAGGTTGCTGTGAGCTGTGGGATGCCTCGGCACTCTACCGAGGGCAAAAAAGTGAGACTTTGTCTCTACAAAAAGAAAATTCACATATAGTCCAATTTTAAAACAAGTTAGTCCCTTCCTTCTTTCCTTCCTTCTCTCCTTCCTTCCCTCCCTCCCTCCCTCCTTCCTTCTTTCCTTCCTTTTTCGCTCTGTCACTCACTCTTTTCCTTCCTTCCTCCCCTTCTGCACATTCACCGATGAGGCCAATAAGCTCCAACCTACCTTTCCATTTACAGGTTCCACTGCTCCCCTTCAACTCCTTGCTTCAGCTAAATTATAATAACCACTTGCTCTTTCCACCTCTGCACTTTTATTCACCTGCCTAGCACGTCAACAATTCACTCCCAGCTTCCTTCCCTACCTCCCTCACTAAATGCCTATATCTGTTCTAACCAACCTTCAAAGCATAATTTCTCTAGCACTACCACCACTTACAAAATAATGTTTCCTCTTCTTAAGTTTCTCAAAACTTTCTCTGTATCTCTCATAGCATATCACTTTCTCTTTCGTATGTGGTATTATTATTATTAGTCAGGAATATACCCTAGCATCTCAATAAGATTTTAAATTCATTCAGAGTGGAAAGGGAAGAATTTATATCTGATGAATCTTGTTATCCCCTGAAGTACACAGCACACTACCAGACATTTAATCGGGATCTGTCATTGATTCATTGGGGAACAAGAAGGTAAGAGGTCATTTTAGGCAATACGAGCAAAGAGATGAGAATAGAAATTAATGCAGTCCCTATTCATTCAGCACATATGGAGTTACTGCTATCTGTCAGGCACAGTGGAGAATAAAAAGACTGCATGAGATAGAAATAGAGGGAGACAAAGATATATGGTGGGCTACGGAGGCCACGTGGCTATACAGACACCACGAAAGGTCTAGGGGAAGAGTGGAGGACTCAAATTAGAGATGATAAGAAACCAATATAATGATTTATGATTTATTATATAATTAATGAATACTTACTTATAATGACATTTGAATTATTTACTATGTCCCGTTATAGACATTGTTTCATTTAAACATCCCAATAATCCTCTGATGTTTGCAGATGAAGAAACAAGTTTAAAGGAACTAAGAAACTTGCCCAAGGTTAATACTAATACAGGAAAATGGACCCCAAACTGAGGTCTGGCCTGATGGCCAAGTGGATTCTTGGTTTCCCACAAGAAAGAATTCAAGAACAAGCTGAAAGAGTAAAGCAAGAGCATGTTTTTTGAAATAGCAAAGATGCAGAGGAAGGGCGTGCTCCATAGCCAGAGCTGCGGCTACCTCTCAGAACAGCAGAGAACAGCATCTTGTGAGTTTCTGGGATCTTATTTTTTATCTTTCATCTAATTTTATGTTAATTGAGGGAAAATTAGTCATAATATTTCTGGGGAAGGAGAGGGAACCAAGGGTTCCTTCCCTTTTTGAACCATAGAAGGTAACATCCAAGAGTTGCCCTGGCAACTGTCATGGCACTGGTTGGAGTTTCTTTTAGTATGCTAGTACATTATAACCAGCATATAATAAGCAGCAAGGATGAACTGAGGTCATTTTCAGTGGCCACCTGGGTTCTAGCTGGTTTGGGGCAGCTTCTCCCATCTCCTGTTCTATCAGAGATGTTGGCTCAGGCTATGTTGAGCAAAGTCCATCCCTATACAAGGTTAATACTTGCTTCAGTTAGTATAGAGCAGGGCTGAAATTCAAACGTAGAACAGCATGGCTCAGAGCACTTAACCACCATTTTCCCCACAAAGTCTCAGGCAGATAAAAGACTGGATAAAAAGTGTGATTGTAGGAAAAGTCCCATGACAATGGCCTACTAAAATGACTGACTTTGGAAAGAGCCAAGGAAAACACACTTAGGATACTTCCCAGTGATTCCCTACATTCATCCACCAAGTTAGGTTCTCAGAATTCTCCAGGAAATTAATCTAATGCTATTGTAGATGATGTGCAACATCAGCAATGCACAGGTCTTAATACAAAGTCTTATAAAGGTATCTAATTAATTGACAGTGAGAGGGAAAAGATCATTACCCTACCAGACCATGGGTCATTCTCTAAGCCAACTGACCTTGGTTTTTCAAAGCTGTCACTATTACAAAAGAACAAAGTTCTAGGAACTACTTTAGATTAAATGAGATCAAGAGACAACAGAACAAAATATGTGACCTTTGATTTGGGTACTGAACTATAAAACAAACAGCTGTATGGAACATTATCAATGCAATTAAGGAAATCTGAAGACTGGCTATATATTACATATTATTATATCAATGTTAAAATTATGGGTATAAAAATGGCATTGCAATGTTTAGGAAAATGTCCTAGTTCTTAGGAGATGATGCTGAAACACCTAAGAATGCAATGGCATGATGCCTGTGGTTTACTTTTCAATGGTTCTGCAAAATAAACAGACATATACATATATCAAGCTAAAGAGAAAGTTAAAGTCAATGTTAAAATTGATGTACATACATGGTGTTATACAGGTATTCATTCTCTCCATTTCGGAATTTTTCAAAATAAAAATTTTAAAAATATATCACCTTAGAAAAGCAGGGAGCCACCTACAAGTCTCCATGAGTAACTTCTAAAACGTAAACAGACTATCACACTAGCAGAACTATCTATTTGCTAAACTATTGTCAGCTTGAAAAGTTCTTGTAAACACTACAGAAATATCCAACATCACCACCAGCTCTCATAAATCTTAAGGCAAATTGTGTTCTTTAATGTTTGTGTGAACTTTCAAAGTGCAACTCAACCTTGGTTACATTTTCAACTGAAATAATTAGGGAACAAAGCAGTGAATGTTCAAAGCACTCTAACAGTTTCCTGTATTAATGGAAGACCTTTGAAATGCTTAACCATAATATTCCAGTGGCTTTTTAAAAGGATTAAAGATTTTTTTAAAAACATAACTTTTCTTTTTTAGTAATCACTGTAAGAATGGAGGGGGGGGAGAATTTATATAAAAATCATTAAGCAGAAAATATTTAAGAATTATACTCTAGACCTTCATTTCTGTTATTTTCTTCCTACAGGTCTCCTGCACAAGAAAGGACTGAGGTTGTGCCAAGAATTTTTTTCTATAAAACATTATGATTCCAGTGTGACTTACACATCCAGACAACATCTGGCACACCCAGTAAAGAGGACTGAAATTAGTGAAGGTCTGCTAAAGATGTAAAATGCATAAGTTTGAATCTCTGATACTTAAATTATGTCTTTTAATGATGATGAACTCAGTTGGAAGATTAGAACATATAATTTCAAACTTTTATTCATTAAAGGCCCTAAATAATAAAAAGAAGACCAAAACCTCTTTTTTCCCCCGGGATAGAATTTTTATAATAATTATTGAATTTCCATTTTATTGTGTGATTTCAAAATATGTCTGAAAGCTAGTTTTGTTCTATTACTCTACAGGATCTTATAATAATTTCTGTGGATTTTCACATGATAGAAACACTTTTGAGAATGTTTAAATATATGATACTTCTATGAACTAGTTGCTTAAATCTAGAGTGGCCTGACAATTCTTAATTTATAAAGAGCTAAATGAATACTAGATTTGTAAGGAAAGAATAAAGTTTATTTAATCATACCCCTTTGAATTCATGTTTCCTTTTGTTGACAACATCTCATAATTGTAACCACTGTCCCGAGGTTATAAAACCTAAAGGTCATCAAGCATCAACTTAAAATCAGTTATCATACTAGGACAATAGACCAGGATCAAAATTTTTCTAATCTGCCACTGCAAAGGTTCCTTGGTCCCCTAAGGATGGTATGTCCTCAACCATCGCTTAGTCATAACTTTCCTTGTAAATATCATTATAATTCAAACACATTTGCAAGAAAAATAATGACTCCATCTGACAAAAAGGTCTCAAAGCTGTAGTACAAATAATTTACTTTTTTGAATGAATATTCTAGATGATTATGTCCCAGTGCTTTAAAAAAACAGAAATCCTATTTGATCAAGGGTGTCCAACTTGCATTCCACGGGCACCACATGGAGATTATTTGAGGCCTGTTTTGCTTATCTGTGGTATTGGATATCACGAAAATTATGTATGGACCCTTTTAAGGGTCATCAGCTTTCCTTAGTGTTAATTCTTTTAATGTGTGGCCCAAAACAACTCTTCGTTTTCCAATGAGCAGCAGAAGAAAAAAATAGGTTGCACACCCGGGATTCCCTTCCTTCTCCATTCGCCATCAATACTATACACCAAATATTTCTGGCTGAAATCCTGGGCACCTGATAGGATGGCCTTCTGGGACTGTTTGAAGTTACATGTAACCATGTGACATGCTTTGGCCAATAAAATGCAAACATCAGTACTAGGCAGAAGCCTCAAAAGCCAGTGCATTCCTATGGTAAAGTACCCAGCTCTCTTTTCCTTTGCTGCTGTGATCAGCAACCTGCAGGTGGAGCTGCCTTATCAGACTGAGTCCTGAACAGACGGTACTGCAGAGTAAAGCCCTCAAATTACCCACAATGAGCATGTCGCAAGAAGTAAACACAATAATTTTAAGCTATTGAAATTTGAAAGTTGTATATTTGTTATCACAGCATAATCACACCTATCCTGACTAGTACATCTCCCGTATTTCATTCTGGATGACTGTGTTTGGCTCTTGAAGTTAATGAAGAATAGAGACATACGCTCTGTTTACTTGGCTAATGAGTACTTATTGTAAGTATATATAGAAGAAAGTAAGGAGTGGAGGAAACAGTTCTAGAGTTAGGTCTGGAGGACAGTAAACAAGTGGCAAGGAAGTGGCTAAGGGTGGAAAGCAAGAAATGAATTGCAGCTGGGAAATGTTCCTTGGTAGGAACATACATAGTAAGGAGCTCCTAGTGACCTTTAACTGACCTAGGGTTCATTACTATCGAATTAGCATAGCATGGGTGGAGTTTTCATAAACGATTCAGGAGGACACAAGGAAAGCCTCCTAAGGAAACTGTTATACAACCTAACCTGTTATGCAAACTGTTACATATAACCCAAACCTGTCAATCACCCCAAAGGTAAAAAAGGCAACCAATCCAGTATAGAAAAGGTGGGACAAACTAGTGAGTATATAAATGACAGTGTGTGCCACTTGAGGAGGATGACCCGTCTCTCCTTCTGAAAGGTACTTTCACTATGCAATAAATGTTGTATGTGTGATTGCTTTGTATCTATGATCACTCCATCATCAGCTTGACTCACTACCAGTACTCATTCTTGACACTGGGAACTGGGGGACTAGGGAACACCCAAACAGACCTAAAATCAGTAGCTGCAGAACCAAGCCTTATGGGTACAGGATCCAAGGTGGCCCTAGTTTTCCTTATGGTCTTACTTTATAAAAAACTCTAGCAGTTTCTTAAAAGTTAAGTATACACTTAATATCCACTTATTCTGCTCCTAGGTATTTACCCCCACAAAATGAAAGTAAACATATATCAGTAAGCATTCTCCAAAGAAACAGAACCAGTAGGATATATAGAAATAAATATATAAAAGGGAATTTCTTACAGGGATTGGGTCAAGTGATCACAGAGGCCGTGAAGTCCTACAATATGCTGTCAAGAGGAGACCCAGGAAAGCTGGTGGTGCAATTCTTTCCAAGTCTGAAGGCCTGAGAACCACAGAAGCCAATGATATAACTCTTGGTCCAAGGCCAAAAGCCTAAGATTGTGGTGGTGGTGATGGGCGGGGGGCTTGGTGTATGTCCTGGAGTCCAACAGCTTGAGAACCTGGAGCTCTGATGCCCAAGGAGAGAAGAGGATGGATGTCTCAGATCAAAGTGAGAGAAAATTCATCCTTCCTCCACAATTTCATTTTATCCAGATCCTCAGCAGATTGGAGGATGCCCAACCACACTGGGAAGAGATGGTCTTCTTTAGTCCGTCTCCTGATTCAAATGCTCATGTCTTCTAAAAACCCAGAAATAATGTTTAACCAGCTATCTGAATATTTCTTAACCCATTCATGTTGACACATAGTCAACTATTATATTAATAGTATACATCCATATGAATACTTGTACGCAAGGTTATAGCACCTCTATTTGTCACAGCCCAAAATGGAAACAGCACAAATGTCTCTAAATGAGTGAATAAATAAACTGTAGTTTATCCATACTGTAAAATACTACTCAGCAATATACAGTATGCAGGATTATACTATTGATTTGCTACAACATGGATGCATCTCAAAATAATTACCCTTAGTAAAAGAAAATCCATACTGAAGAGTACATACTGTTTAATTCCATTTGTATAAAATTCTTAGAAATGAAAACTAGTGAAAATGTAAATTAAAGAAAATCAGAACAGTGGTTTTCAATTCAACTGCAAGAAAATGAATAACCCAATTAAAAATGGACAAAGGACTTAAATAGACACTTCTTAAATGAAAACATACAAATGGCCAATAGGTAAATGATGAAATGCTCATCAAGGTGTGCAAATTAAATCTGCAAGGAGTTACCACCTCACACCATTAGAAAAGCTGTTAGCAAAAAGACAAAAGATAGCAAGTGTTGTCAAGGCTATGAAGAGAAGGGAGCCCTTGCATACCATTGGTGGGAATGTAAATTAGTATAGCCATTGTGGAAAACAGTACTGAGGGCCTCACAAAATTATAAATAGAACTGCCATATGATCCATCTATCCCACTGTAAGTATAAGGCATTTATTCAAAGGGCATGAGGTCATTATGTTGATGGGATATCTGCATTCCCATTTCATTGTAGCACTATACACAACAGCCAAGATATGGAATCAACCTAAGTCCATCAATGCATGAACAGATAAAAAGAACGTGGTATATCTACACAATGGGGTGTTATTCAGTCTTTCAACAAAAATGAAATCCTGTCGTTTGCAACAACATGGCTGAACCTGGAGGACATTAGGTTAAGTGAAATAAGTCAAGCATAGAAAACTAAACACTGCATGATTTCATTTTTATGCAGAATCACAGAAGCAGAGGTGTTACCACAATGGCGATTACCAGAACTGGGAGTGGGAGACTGGGGAGATGCTGGTCAAAGGATAGAAAATTCTGATAGACAAGAACTTCAAGAGATCTACTGTACATCACAGTGATTGTAGTTAAGAAGAAGAACTGAAATACTTGAAAATTACTAAAAAAGATTTTAAGTGCTCTGACTGCAAAAAGAAAAAATGTATGGTAATACATATGCAATTATCTTAATTTAGCCATTTCACAATGTATGTATATATCAAATCATCATGTTGTACACTATAAATACATGGAATTTTTATATGGCAATTTAAACATGTAAATTAAAGAAAATTAGTGGAAATGCAAATTAAAGGAAAGCAGAATAGTGTTTGTTTAGCCATGGGACTGAGGATAAAAGAGAAAGATGAGCAGGACTGGTTACAAACAGGTAAGAGGGGACCTTTAAGAGTGATATATATTTTTATTACTTTAATTGCGGTTATGTTTTCATGGGTATATAAATACATCAACTAATTACATACACTTTCAATATGTGTAGTTCATTACACGTCAATTACCATTATAAAGCTGCTTAAACTAAAAGAAAAAACATTTTTTCTTTTTTTTTTTTTTTTTTTTTTTTTTTTTGTCTTTTGAGACAGAGCCGCAAGCTGTCACCCGGGTAAGAGTGC
>CAUYRH010068466.1:0-10717 GCA_963574655.1 Perodicticus potto
ACAGATTGTTCCCAAACCAGAAGAAGAGGTAGCACAGAAGAAAAAGATATCCCAGAAGAAACTGAAGAAACAAAAACTTATGGCACGGGAATAAATGCAACATAAAAATAAATGCAAATAACAGTAAAAGGAAAAAAAAAATAAAACTGCTCTGTGCATGAAGTAAAGAAGTAACCAGTAGTCAGCCAGCTGTGACAGTTTGGAGTAGGGAAAAAATGGAGACCTTTTACAAACTGTAATCACTAGGTTTGGTTTCAGGCCAAGAATAAATATCCCAAAACTAAGAGAAATATAAGATAATCTCAGGTTCACATGCAATCTGAAAAACCCTGCCTCTATATCCAGCAGCACTGACTCGACCCTTTCCTTGCCCCACCCTATCCCTCTCCCCAAGGAAGGAGATGTTGGGAAAACAATGAGATATTGATTAAAGGAAAAGAAGTTTTCAACTAAGGTATTAATATCAACCCCACCAGAATGTTCTCTTAAGGGTCTGACTTTAGCCTATACCACTCAACTGAGCCTAGGCTGAATTCCTCACCCACAGTGCTGCTGGATTCCCCATCTGCATTCTAAGGAAGAAGATGAGTAGTATAATCTAGCAAGTGGTGATCAGAAATGAGTTTGAGCCAGAAAAAAAAAACAACCTGTGAGTTATATTAAACTTACCTTCAATTTCTTCCTCCTCTTCCTCTTCTTCATCCTCATCCTCACTGGAATCACTGACCTGCACAGTTATGTCAGTGCTGGTTACAGGAGTCCAGTCAAAATAAACTCCAAAGCCAATGTCATAGTCATCAGTTGCAAACTCCCAGCAGACACGCTTCCCTTCTGGGTGGGTAGGTACCCGGATAGTCACCACCTCACCCCGCTTCACCACCAGACGGCTGTTCTTCTCTTTGCCCAGCTTGCTTTTGAATTCCTTCACCTTGGCAAAGGTCCAGATGCATGGAGGTGCCATCAGAGGTGGTGAGACTGAAAGGATAGGCAGCTTAGTACTGAGAACCAAGAGGAAAGGCTGGCACACGTGCCATTTTAGTGGGGAGGTCGGCACAGAGACACGCTTTCTGCAGGCTTCTCTTACTTCTTTCACTAGTCATTTTTTTCTTACTTTTTTTTTTTTTTTTTGAGACAGAGTTTCAAGCTGTCACCCTGGGTCGAGTGCTATGGTGTCACAGCTCACAGCAACCTCAAACTCTTGGGCTTAAGTGATTCTCTTGTCTCTACCTCCTAAGTAGCTGGGACTACAGGCACCCACCACAACGCCCAGCTATTTTTTGGTTGTAGTTGTCATTATTGTTTGGCAGCCCTGGGCTGGATTTGAACCCGCCAGCTCTGGTGTATGTGGCTGGCACCCTAGCCTCTGCGCTACAGGTGCTGAGACTCACAAGTCATTTTTTTACGTTCCTTCTGTCTGCCTGCCTTTCTTTACTTATCTATTGGAAACAAAAGCCCACCTTCTATACTCCCAAAGGTCTCACCTTTCCTGTGGTCCCCCAGAAGATCTGCAGATTCCAAATCAGCTGAAACAATGTCTATAGCTCCTGTATGCTCAGACTGGATCATAACGATGTCCCCAGACCTTTGTGGAACTTGATACTTGGGCATCTGCTAAGGACATATTAGAGTGGCAGATTCCAATTAGCCTTTTTCCAAATGAAGATTGCCTTCTCCACCCCATTCTAACACTTCTACTACCCAAATTCAAAGCTCCACATGGTAGGCAACATTCTTTCTCTTTTTTCCAAGTACAAGTTGCTAATTAATTTTACTAATTTTTTTAATGCTGCCAAAAGTTCCCTAGTTTAAAAATTCTTTCTTATTCTTTCCTACCTTAAGCACTTTTCCCCACTCTAGACTCTTTATAAAATCCTGGCCTACAAATATCCTCCCAGCTTGCAACTGCCTTTTGTATCACTGGTGTTGTGTTTCTGGGCCTTGCCTCAGACTCGCCTCACCTGCACAGTACCTCCCCGTGGCTCCTCTCAAGACAGCTCTTGCACCTGTGGTTTAGTTCAACTCCCACTCTGCCACACATCCTCCTGCTGCAATCCCCACTCAAGGGTTACTTCTACATCACTTTCAATCAATTCTCCAAGGCACTGCAGAGAGAGAATCTGGTTTATAGTGTCTCTCTCTGTTTCCCTCTCTCATCCATGGCCCACCTCAGGCTACAGGTTGTTTTAGTCTCTATGTCAATAGCAGTGTTCTATAAATATCAGAATTTCACATTAGACTAGCCCCAGGACTTGCATTTAAAAAGTACATTTGCTGTCAGATGTTTGGCCTGCATGGAAGAAGACAAATGGCATTTGATATTCAAACAAATGCAGGAGTCTGCAGTTGCTCCCTGGTAGGTGTCCCTTCAAATCACTCAGATTAGTGTCCCTGGTATTATGCCTTAACTTCCTGCCCCTTCTCCAAACAGCTGGCAGGCAACTCAACAAGAAATCTGTATCAACTGCCCACAGAGGAGAGCACGTCAGTGAGTCAGCAATCCAATTAAGAAATCGGAATTGTATTTTCCAGAAATAAATGAAGTTTGTTGTAATCCTTACAGGATGTATTCTCACTATATCTGTTTCTGAAGAACAAGCCTTCTAGTTCTCCTTATCTCCAGCTCTAAATGGAGTAAATCAGACTTTGGCTAGGTGTGCTTAAATGATTCCTTTCTTTTCCAAAATATTAAACAAAGGATTTAGTTTGCACCTTATTAGCTTTAGTAAAGTCACTAATAGCTTAGTCTCAGTTTCCTCATTTATACAATTGTAATTATAATGCTTGGTGCTATCTTAATTGTTGCTAATTATTAAATGTCACTAATATAAATTGTTATTATATCACATATGTTCTTAATAATAATGATACAAACAATCCCTATCTCCCAGAGGGATCCCTATATTAGTACCACTTCTACAAAATCTGTACCATTAATACTGAGTATATCTATCACGAGAAAAGTAAGGCTAAAACACAGTCCAATCACTTCAGGCTCCTCACATCATAAGGATTTTAGGGAACACATAAACATTCATTCTAACACTTCATTTTTTGAATAGTTGACGAATACTGGTTGCCTTCTGTTATTAGAATGGGCTCTGTGAGAGAGACAAATAATCATTGTCCAAATAATTAAAAATGAGATGCTCTAAAGGGAGCAAAGAGAGTTCTGGGAGTCATCCTCACAGGGGTTTCTAATTCCAACCCATCTGTTACATTCTGGTGCCATAAACCCCTCCTCTTATAAGAAAGCCAGAATATTCTCCCTACCTCACTGAGGACCTGGGCCTGTTCTGTAGGGAGCAAATCCTGTTCCACCAATGCCTGAGTCTCCAAGGCACCAGCTGCTTTCGGCAGTTCTTCTGTGGCATCCTTACTTACCGGAGATACCATCTGTGGCCTCTCAGAGGAAGAGATCATGTCAGTCTAGGGTTCTTTGAAAAGTCACAAGTGTCCTGGAAAAACTCTGAAATAAAACAACATTCAAAGGACACCCCCACCCCTCTTTTCCCCTGGCATTTAGGTCTCTTGTAACTTTAGCAGACTACTGCCAAGGCCTGAATTGGCCCACTGTAAAGCAGAGACAATGTCTAAGGGCACACAGATGGACAAGGCCAGGTCCTGGGAATCTGAGAGTCATGAAAAAAGCCCACATAGCTGGCTCTGTGCCCTTTCCTCAGTGGTTAAGGCTCTGGCCACATACACCAGGGCTGGTGGGTTCAAACCCAGCCCGGGCCTCCTAAACAACGACAACTACAAAAAAAAAATAGCTGGGTGTTGTGGCGGGTGCCTGTAGTCCCAGCTACTTGGGAGGCGGACCCCAAGATACAAACATCCAACTGACTTATGACTCACCCTTACAAACTGATACTAACAGGTAATAATAGATAAATGTACCTGTTTCAACTTATATACAAATTTAACTTAAGAATGAGCCCACAGAACCTATCTAATTTGTAACCCGGAGACTGCCTGTAATTAATAACACCTTTATTTCCTTGTGGTGAAACATTTAAAATCTACTCTCTTAGCAATTTTCAAGTACACAATACATTATTATTAACCATAGTCACCATGCTATGCAAAGATCTCCAGAACTTTTTCCTCCTAACTGAATCCTTGTGCTATTTGACCAACATCTCACCATCTCACTTCCTACCATTACTAACCACCATTCTACTCTCTGCTTCTGTGAGTTAACTTTGTTCCTCACTCTGGGGGCCCATATCATTTGCTCCACACAGAATCTCTCTCTCTCTTTTTTGGAGAGAGTCTCACTCTGTTACCCTGGGTAGAGTATCCAGGTGTCACAGCTCACAGCAACCTCAAACTCCTGGGTTCAAGAAATCCTCTTGCCTCAGCCTCTCAAGTAGTTGGGATTACAGGCACCTACTACAACTCCTGGCTATTTTTAGAGAAGAGGTCTTACTCTGGCTCAGGCTGGTCTCCAACCGGTGAGCTCACGCAATCCATCCGCCTTGGCCTCCCAAGTGCCAGGATTATAGTTGTGAGCCACCACACCTGGCTTCAGTTTTAATTTTTATAGAGTATTGACAGATATAACCCACATAAACAAAAATTCTTTGGGATCTTCCGTAAATTTTAAGAGGGTAAAGGTTCAAGAATCCCTGATTTAGGATACTGTTTCCTCAGAGAGGCTGATTTGGGAAATGGTACCATGAACCTCATGGAGGAAGCAGAAGGAGGCTTTATTTTAGACTCTATTTTTTTTTTCTTTCCTTTTTTTTACCATAAACAAGAAAAATCACTCACAGTTTATAAATTACTTCTTCAGATAAAACAGCCATCTTTTGGAATATCCAAATCACTCTAACCTGGCCCAGGTACAATGGTTCACGCCTGTAATCCTAATACTCTGGGAGGTTGAGGTGGTGGTGGGGAGCTCAGGAATTTGAGACCAGCCTGAGCAAGAGAGAGATCTAGCTTCTACTAAAAATAGAAAATATTAGCTGAGCGTTGTGGCAGGCACCTATAGTCCCAACTACTTGGAACTGAGACATGAGGATCACTTGAGCCCAGGAGTATGAGGTTGTTGTGAGCTATGATGATGCCATGGCACTCAACCCCAGATCAACAAAGTGAGATTGTCTCACAACAACAACAACAGGGTGGCGCCTGTGGCTCAGTGGGTAGGGCGGTGGCCCCACATACTGAGGGTGGTGGGTTCAAACCCGGCCCCAGCCAAACTGCAACAAAAAAATTGCCGGGCGTTGTGGCAGGTGCCTGTAGTCCAAGCTACTCGGGAGGCTGAGACAAGAGAATTGCCTAGACCCAGGAGTTGGAGGTTGCTGTGAGCTGTGTAACGCCACAGCTCTCTACCGAGGGTGATAAAGTGAGACTGTCTCTACAAAAACAGTAACAACAGGCTCGGCGCCTGTGGCTCAATGGGCTAAGGTGCCAGCCACGTACACCTGAGCTGGCGGGTTCGAATCCAGCCTGGGCCCGCCAAACAACAATATGGATGCAACCAAAAAATGGCTGGGCGTCGTGGCGGGCACCTATAGTCCCAGCTGCTTGGGAGGCAGAGGCAGGAAACTCGCTTGAGCCCAGGAATTGGAGGTTGCTGTGAGTTGTGATGCCACGGCCCTCTATCCAGGGTGACAGCTTGAGGCTCTGTCTCAAAAAAAAAAACAAAAAAAAACAACAACACAACTCCAACCTAGCTCAGAACAAACAAAAGGTGATTACTATGACAATCAGAGCTGTGGGATATTGTTGATTTTTATAGTGTCGCTCGGGTAATTCAGTGTAAATTGTAAATTGGCCTAGGCTGTGAACCTGTGTTAATGCTCTTAAACCCAGTTCCTTTTTGTTTATTGACACTGTTTATGATTTGTCCTCTCTACTAGAAGGTAAGTCTGGTAGTGGAGACTGGGTTTTACTCCCTCTGTATGCACAGTACCTGGAACAAACCAAGCCTGTCCCACGGGACCTAAAAGGCCTTTGCATTCTGACCTTGTCACTTTGAACACACTGCTTTGCCCATGTCACTCCAGCCACAATGGCCTCTAGAATCCTTCATAGTTCTCAGACGCCCCACGCACTCTCCAAATTAAGAGTCTTTGTGCTTGCTGTAGCCTCTGTCTGGGAAATTCTTCTCTAGTTAACTATGGCTTCATTCCCTCAAGTTTCTGCTGAGTGGTTTCCTAGAGGTCTGTATACAAGACTTCATGGAAAACAAATATTATGAAAAATATATTCATGAATTAAAAATTTATTTTGCCCTCAAATAAACTCATACTAACTTGTTATAACATATCTAACCAGGATTGAGTTTGAGACACTAAGAAGACTAAGACATCAATGTGAAAAGAGCCCCTACCAGAGCAACATGAATTCTGCTAATATTGAAGCAAGAATAAACGTTAAATTTATGATGACACTTGAGTGGAATAATAGTAAAATCATGAATGCTTTATGAAAAGTTTATGAGGACAATCTCATAAGCCAATCAGCAGTTCACAAAAGGATAACTCGTTTTAAGAAGGGACAAGATTGGCTTGGTGCCCATAGAATAGTGGTTGTGGCGCCAGCCACATACGCCGAGGCTGCTGGGTTCAAACCCGGCCCAGGCCAGCTAAAAAAACAATGACAACTGCAACCAAAAAATAGCCAGGTGTTCAGGTGCCTGTAGTCCCATTTACTTGGGAGGCTGAGGCAAGAGAATTGTTTAAGCCCAAGAGTTTGAGGTTGCTGTGAGCTGTGACGCTACAGCACTCTTACCGAGGGTGACCCAGAGAGACTGTCTCAATTTTCTACTAAAAAAAAAAAAAAAAAAGTGAGTGGCGCCTGTGGCTCATCGAGTAGGGCGCCGGCCCCATATACCGAAGGTGGCGGGTTCAAACCCGGCCTCAGCCGAACTGCAAAACAGAAAAATAGCCAGGCGTTGTAGCGGGCGCCTGTAGTCCCAGCTACTCGGGAGGCTGAGGCAAGAGAATCGCCTAAGACCAGGAGTTGGAGGTTGCTGTGAGCTGTGTGACGCTACGGCACTCTACGGAGGGTGATAAAGTGAGACTCTGTCTCTACAAAGGAAAAGAAAAAGTGACAAGATGATGTTGAAGATGATGCCTACAATAGCATCTCATTCACATCAATTTGCAAGGAAAAATTAATCTTTGTTTGTGTCGTAATTGAAAAGGACTGAAATGACAGTAAAAACAATAACCAACACCACAGACATCTCAATTAGTTCAGCTTACACAATTATGACTGAAAAATTAAAGTTGAAAATACTTTCTATTCAATGGCCCAGATCAGCTGCAGATAAGAGCAAGGCTTTCAATGGAAAAAAAAATTTGAGACAGAGTCTCAAGCTGTCACCATGAGTAGAGTGCTGTCACATCATAGTTCACAGCAATCTCCAACTCTTGGCTCAAACAATCCTCTTGCTTCAGTTTTTCTTTTCTTTTTTTTTTTTGAGACAGAGTCTCACTATGTTGCCCTCGGTAGAGTGCCATAGCATCACAGCTCACAGCTTAAACGATTCTCTTGCCTCAGTCTCCCAAGTAGCTGGGACTATAGGAGCCCACCACAACACCTGTGAACCCACTAGCCTGGGTGTATGTGGCTGGTGCCCTACCCACTAAGTACAGGTGTCACCCAGTTTTTCTATTTTTAGTAGAGACAGCCTTTTCCTCAATTTGATTGGTCTCAATCTCATGAGCTCAAGCAATCCACTTGCCTCAGCCTCCCAGAGTGCTAGGATTACAGATATGAGCCATCATGCCCAGCCTCTTTCAATGGAAATTTTAAAAAGGTGGGATCCAAATCTGAAAACATTTCTTTTAAGAATTGTAACAGGGGCTCGGTGCCTGTGGTTCAACGGGGGCTAAGGTGCCAGCCACGTACACCTGAGCTGGCGGGTTCGAATCCAGCCTGGGCCCGCCAAACAACAATTTTTAGGCTGCAATCTAAAAATGGCTAGGCGTTGTGGCAGGCGCCTGTAGTCCCAGCTACTTGGGAGGCGGAGGTAGGAGACTCGCTTGAGCCCAGGAATTAGAGGTTGCTGTGAGCTGTGAGGTGATGCCACAGCACTCTATCCAGGGTAACAGCTTGAGGCTCTGTCTCCAAAAAAAAAAAAAGAATTGCAACAGGAAATGGGTCTTGGCTTTACCAGTAGGATCCTGAAAACAAAACAATCATTTCAATGGCTACCAAGAAGTGGGAGTGGTCCAGTCACAGTCATAGCAAAACTGGACCAGTCGGGGGCAAAGGCCATCACAACAGTTTTGGGGGATGCTCATAGTATTTTGCTTGTTGACTTTCTGGGGGCCAAAAAACAATAACATCTGTTTATTATGATAGTGTTTGGAGAAAATTATTCAAAGCTTTAATGGAAAAACACCTAGAAAAGTTTCACCAGAGAGTCCTTCTCCATCATAACAATGCTCTTGCTCATTCCTCTCACTAAACAAGGGCAATTTTGTGACAGTCTTGATGGAAAATTATTAGGTATCCACTTTATCCTCATTTGGCTCCTTTTGACTTCTTTCTCTTTCCTAATCTTAAGAAATCTATAAAAACACCTATTTTTCTTCAGTTAATAATGTGTAAAAAAAAAAGACTGCATTGTCATAGTTAAATTTCCAGGACACTCAGCACTTTAGGGATGGACTAAATGGCTGGTATCATCACTTACAAAAGTGTCTTGAACTTGATGGACTTACATTAAGAAATAAAGTTTATATTTTTATCTTTTAATTCCACTTTTCCATGAACTTTTTGAAGTCCTTTCATATAAAATGGCTCACCCCTTTCTGGCCCTGTTGCTCTTTATACCTTATCCAGCTTTATTGTTCTTCACTGCATTTATTACTGCCTGACATGATAGCAATCATATTTTGTCAGTTTCAAGAAGAGCATTAGTTTTTTGGGTTTTTTTTTTTGCAGTTTTTGGCCAGGACTGGGTTTGAACCTGCCACCTCAGCATATGGGGATGGCGCCCTACTCCTTTGAGCCACAGGCACCGCCCCTTAGTTTTTATTTAACACAACTAAAAGATGAAATGTCTTAAGACTTGACATGTCTTAAAACGGCCATGGGTCTGGACTGACATTGAGTCCTTCTTCCACAGGAGACATGCATTTGCTTCTGCCAGCACTCAGGAATGCTACCAACCTGAGATGACTTGAAATTAAGTTCTACTTGAGTGTTTTGTTTAAACTACACTGACAGAGTGCATTTGGACAGCATACTAACTTGTGGTTCATATTCTCGGGGTAGATATTTTCTCTCCCATTACACGGTGCCAAATTTGAGGTAGCTTAGTTTCCCTGCTGTCCTTTTCGGTGTGGAGGAATTTTTTTTGTCTTTCTTTTCATTCAAGGTGCTAGCTTTTTTTTTTTTTAGACAGAGCCTCAAGCTGTCACCCTGGATAGAGTCCCATGGCATCACAGCTCACAGCAACCTCCAATTCCTGGACTCAAGCAAGTCTCTTGCCTCCGCCTCCCAAGTAGCTGGGACTACAGGCGCCCGCCACATTGCCCGGCCATTTTTTGGTTGCAGCCGTCATTGTTGTTTGGCGGGCCGGGCTGGATTCAAACCCGTCAGCTCAGATGTACGTGGCTGGCGCCTTAGCCCCAGTTGAACCACAGGCGCCGAGCCAAGGTGCAAGCTTTTAAGTGACCCAGCTCCATGTGGGGGTCTCCCAGTATACTCTCTGTCTTAAGCATTTTTTCCTTTCTTGGTGGTACATAAAATACCAGTACATATTAACAGTTGATGGCAACTTAAAATTCTATGAACTATAACGTGTACTTGTTTTCTGTCTGCCTCTGTACTCAGAGTGTAAGCTCCACAGTGACTTGTACTATTTTATTCACTGTGATATCTTCAGTACCTAGAATAGTACCAGGTACATAGTAGGCTCTCGACAAATGTCTGTTGAATTAATAAATAGTAAATACCTCCCCAAAATAGATATATTTTTGAAACAAGGTTGCCTGGGCTAGAGTACAGTAGCATCATCATAGCTTACTACAACCTCAAATTCCCAGGTTCAAGCAATCCTTCTGCCACAGCCTTCCAAGTAGCTGTAACTACAGGTATGTGCCACTAGGCTGGCTAACAAAAATATTCTTTTGAATGAATAAGTTAATTTTTATTTGAGAACTTTTGGATAAGACTGTTGTTTCTAATAAGTGAGACTAAAAGAATGCAACTGAATCATTAGCGTAAACTTACTGTGTGTACTATCTAAAATTTATTCACTTCTTTGCTCTGTGCATGGGACTTTGAACAAATATGATTCTCCTTATTAAAAAAAAAATTTAAAGAACTCTCAAAGAACTCAAGCTAGACCTCCCATTTGATCCTGCAATCCCATTACTGGGCATCTACCCAGAAGGAAAAAAGTCCTTTTATCATAAGGACACTTCCACTAGACTGTTTATTGCAGCTCAATTTACAATCGCCAAAATGTGGAAACAGCCTAAATGCCCACCAACCCAGGAATGGATTAACAAGCTGTGGTATATGTACACTATGGAATACCATTCAGCCATTAAAAAAAATGGAGACTTTATAGCCTTTGTATTAACCTGGATGGAAGTGGAACACATTATTCTTAGTAAAGCATCACAAGAATGGAGAAGCATGAATCCCATGTACTCAATTTTGATATGAGAACAATTAATGACAATTAATGACATGGTGGGAGTGGGAGAAGGGGAGAGCAGAGAGAGAAAGAATGAGGGAG
>CAUYRH010068467.1:0-14615 GCA_963574655.1 Perodicticus potto
TTAAAAGGCTATGGCAGCTATGGCTATAAAACAAATTAATTGAAATTTAGGAGCTTAAAACAGAAAACACATATCATCTCATAGTTCATGTGGGTACAGAGACTTGGCCTGGTTCAGGCTGGGAAGACATCGTAGGGCAGGGTTGGTGTCTCAAGCTGGAGGAGGCTCTGCTCACAACACGGCAGCTGGCTTTCCCCAAGTCAAATGGTCCAGAGAGAGAAAGAGAGGGGAAAGCCACAACTATTTTTTAACCTAATTTCAGAAATGACATCCCATCATTTTACCCATATTCCATGTCTTACAAATGAGCCCTATTTCTATTTGGGGCGTATTTGCTGAAATAAAGTATTTTAAGGAAAGCTTTTTAAATGTTTCAAAGCTCCTAGAGACTAATACAGTTAGCTCTCCACATCCAGGGTTCTGCATCTGTGGGCTCTGCTCATCTGGATTCTGCATCTGAGCTCTCAACCAGCAGTGAACCAAATATTTTCTTTTAAGCCAATAAAAATAACAGTATAGCAAAAAAGCATAATACTAAAAACATACAATGTAACTATTTACATGGAATTTACAATGTATTAGGTATTATAAGTAATCTAGAGATGATTTAAGTATGGTTTAAGGGAGGATGGGTGAAGATTGTATGCAAATATGTAATTGTACATAAGGAACTTGGGGATCCATGGATTTTCATGTCCAGAGGGGTCCTAGAACCACTTGACCACAGATACAACAATATATGAGTTAAAGAGCTCAATTACCATTTGGACTTTACCTAACAAATGCGAACAATTAAACCTAATCATTTGTACCCTTGTATTAATCTGAAATATAAATAAATAAATAAAGATAGCATATCAAAAAAAAATTAAGTATTTCCATAGTTGAAAAATATTTTACATATATTACCTCACTTGATGCTTCAAAGTCTTTTCTCACACCAAGTCTTTCTGGGTACCTTTTTTGTAAATGCCATGATGTTTTTCTTATTTCTTATTATGGAAAGTATATTTCAAATGGAAAATATAAAATTTTAGATTGGGCACAGGACTAATTGTAACAGGAGAAATACATCAAAGATGAAAGGAAATTGAATGCAGTATGTGGGAAAGGCAACTTGTTTGAGAGAACAGACATATTTATGAGCTCCTATAAGCCTAATGGATAGTCTTTTGAAAATACAGAACTGAAGGCCAGGTGAGAGGTTAGGACTGGAAAGCTTTTTCTTGCCTTTCATTTTTTAATAATAGTAACACACATTCCATGCAAAATAATCACATTTGTTAAAACATTAAGAACATGAAACTCTTATACTTACACAAACTAGAGATATATGCTATTAATATTTTCTAAGGTTCTTCATAGAAATGTACATTTGCTTGTGTGAAAAAAATTGGTGTGCAAAGACTTACTCTGTCTTCTACAGAGTATCACGAGTCATGTTAGTGGTGGGTGTGGTGGGTAAATCTCTTTAATTGCAGAGACTGGTGAGGTTAGGAGTGGGTGAGATGAAAATGTCTCTGCCCCTGACAATTCTTCTGTGGCACTAAGCATAGAATTCTGAGCACATAGCCCACCAGAGTACTTTAGGATCTTTGCATGAGCAAAGGTAGTTCCTAGAACTGAGAAAAGACCAGGGAGTCAAATGGCTTTATTCATGTATCAGAAAGTAAAAGTATTTGAGATTGATCAGGGAGCCAATGGAAAAGGTTCTCCTAAATAGAGAAGTAGAGTGAGGGTAGGGGGATTTAGAGATAGAAGGAAGGCTGAAGGACTTTCATGCCTTTATTTCTGTGATAGTCTTTTCTTCCTAATGTTTGGTAAAAGATGTGTGGGTGTGATTTTATAAGTATTACTGAAAGGGTTTTTTTGCTACCTCTCAGTGCCCTGGTATAAGGAGACTATCAATAACTCAAAGAATTAAGGTTCTATAAATTTAATATAAAAATAACCAAGACAATTAATCTAGTAGCTTGAAGAACTAGATTCAAAGGCAAGAAATCTCTCCCCTAAAGACTATCTTAATTATAAACCACATTGTTCTTCCTAACTCTATACTACTACTCAATAAGTAGGGGAATATCTTAAAACACAATTTTGTCCTCATTTTGCTTTATAATATATGCTGGATATATTAAAATGACAATAAATGTGAATATATGTTACTGATTCTGAAGCCCAGCTGTAAACTAGAATCCTCTGGGGAGCTTTCTAAAAATGTGATGCCCATACCCCACCTACAAATTCTGATTTAATTGAGAGTTAATCACTGGTCCAGATGGAAATTTGAATCTGGGTTAAGTTCAAATGGGACCTTCAGAGGAGGCAACACTACAGAGAAAAGAACTACAGCAAAGGATTTGGAACTATGTACAGCGAAGATGTCAAAGAAATGGAAAACAAAATAACCAAAAAGAAGGGAGAAATGTATTACATAAATGATCTAACTGAAAGAGTTTCAAAAAAGGTTGGAAAATCAATAATGTCAAGAGTTGCCAGGGAGTTTATGCAAGTGAAGATAAAAGTAAGTCCCCCTGGATTCTGCCAAATAAGAGGTCACAGATAATCTTAGATAATAACAAATGGGGAGAGGGTTGCCAGGCACGCTAGGAGTAGGTGGAACCTCAATTGCAAGACAAATAAATAAGGAGTGAAGGTAATGAAAAAGTGAGTATTTGCTAAGAAGTCTCAAAATAACTTCCCACAAATTAATTAGAAATTATAGAGGGGGGAAATCATAGCTTTACGACAGAGAATGTGGAAGACAACACCAAGTATCAGGATCAACCTCACCTAATGGGACAGCCCAACACGTGCCTCCCGACATGAAGCACAGAGACAGACTTTGTGATATTCCATCTGAAAGTGGATAAGCGGAATCCACCCATGAGGAAATATCAGGCAAGCCAAGGTTAAGAAACATCATCCAAAATTACTTAACAAAACTCTAACGTTCAAAAAAAAAAAAAAAGTAAAAGAAAGGCTGAAGAACCGTTCCAGATTAAAAGAGACTGAAGAGAGGTAAGGATTAAATTTATGTCGTGATTGATGCTGAGCCAGAGGAAAGGAACTAAAATAATCAACCTAATTATTAGATGAATTTGTCAAAATTTGTATATTTATTTGGGTTGGATCATGGTATGTGTCTGTAGTATATTTCTTTATTTGAAGAACTGAAATGTGATTTTGTAAGAGAATATCTTTGTTCTTAGGAAAGACGGCGAACAACTTGGAAGCAAAGGAACATACTGCCCTATACGCTAAAGGCTCTGAGACAATTCAAGACATAACAAATTAACTAAATGAAAGACTTTGGAACAGTAAGCCTACAATAAAATACAAATGAAATTAGTTAAAAAATAATATTAGGATCAGTAAAAATGATGCTTAGATGAAAACAGGGAAATTTGTTCTGCTTAAAAAGAACTTTCCTACTTTAAAATAATTTGAAGTATCCCCTTTTTTTCTAGCTTAGAGTAAAGGCTCTCAATCAGACTGCTTAAGTTTGAATTATGACCTTGCCACTTCCAATGTTTGACTAGGAATAAGTTAACCTTTCTCTGCTCAAATTTCTTAGTATATAAAGTCTGAGTAATAGTAATACTTTACAGGATTATCATTTCATCATGAGGATTAACTAAGTTAATGCAGTGAAATATTGTTCAGCTTCAAAAAAAGGAGAAACTGTCGTTTGCAACAACAGGGATGAAGCTGGAGGACATTGTGCTAAGCAAATAAGCCAGAGGTACCTGCTCAAAGAAACCACATGACCTCACTGCTCACAGTGATTATTCATTCCATCATAGCTATTTTCTGTGTTATTTAAATCTTTGATTCATATTTGTTTTAACGGTCTCACAGAATTGAAAACTCCCAGTGATACTAAAAGAATTTTCTAGGCAGAACAATGGAAGCAGCAGAAGCTGTCCTGAGTGGAGCCTGTCCACTGAGTGGTGAGGAGTGGGCCCTGGTATACAGTCCCCAGGTAAGCAAGGAAACTGTATGTGTGCTTCTTACCATTACAAATTTAAATAGAATGTGGAGTTGATGACTGCTTAGATAATATTATTGCAGATGTATAAAATATCTTTAATGTTTTCATAATGAGATGGAAAGGTTGGGATTTATAAAAAAAACCTATGCTTCCATGTTTTGATGGCAAACACAATTATTATACTTAATACATACTCCTCAATCTCACCTGAGCCTTTTGCTACTTATCTCTTTATGTAATAGCTTAGAACATTAAATGGGAGCACAACTGTTTTTCAATAAGACTTATCTGATAATGCATAGCAGCTCATTGCCTCCTATCATCCCTTATTACAGGACCTCAATGACTTTATTATCATGATGACCCCTACCAGGACCATTTCTGAATAGTCATCAAGAAGCATCAATATTACAGGATTCCTTTCCTAGTCCCACAGAGACCTTTTCATTACTATTCCAGTTATTCAGAAATAATAGAAGTTCACATTCACATCATATCTGGAATGTTAAAAGACTTGACATAGGCATAAATCTAAAAATATCCCCTAATATGCTGCCCCATAGTATTCAATACTATTCAATCAAATACTAATGAGGGTCTGACTGTGAAGGGGGTTTACAGACCATGAAGTCATCTGACATTAAAATAGGGAGATGATCCTGGATTACTTGACTGGTCCCGATGTAATCACATTAGCCCTGAAGAGGGAGCAGAAGAATCTGTCCCAAGTGAGACAGGAGGGAGGTCAGAGAGATTCAAGGCATGAGGAGAACTCAACCTGTTGTTACTGAATTTGGACTGGACACAAAAGGGCCAGAGCCAAAAAATGTAGGAAGTATCAAAAACTGGAAACGACCATCAGTCAATAGCTAGCAAAGAAACAGGGACCTCACTCTATGGCTAGCTGAATGCAAATGATTCTGCCAACAAACCAAATGAACTCCAGGAGGATTCTTGCCCAGAGCCTACAGAGAAATGCCTAAGACATTTTGTTTCCAGCCTAATGGAATCCTTAACAGAGGACGCAGACAAACCCACTGGATTTCTGACCTATAAAATTATAAGGTAATAAATGGGTGCTACTTTAAGCTGCTAAATTTATGGTAATTGCTACAGCAGAAATAGGAAGCTAATAGAATTGTCTTGAGAAAAAAGCAGTTGTTAGCTGAAATGACTGATTTTTCATACAATACTAGTTTTATGAAGAGTGACTGGTTTACAAACCATGAGAATTAAGATTTTGATATTCGGTAATCATTTTCTTAAAAATTAGCGGAGTGAGCCTATCACTTCCTGGAAAGCAAATAATATTTGTTGCCAATGAAAAAATTAAAACCTTCGAGGAAAGAATCAGAAATTTGGAAAAATTGTGTCTACCACTGCATTATCTGAAAAGACCATTGAAATACAGCTTTCTTTTCCAACTACATACATGTACCTGTGCAAAGTGAGATTTTCTTCATATTCTTCAACAAAAGATTGAATGCAGAAGCAAATATGAGAATTGAGCTGTTTTCCATTAAGATATTAGAGATTTGTAAAAGTAAATCACTTCCACTCTTAAAACTAATTAATTTTATTTTATTTTATTTTACTTTTTATTAAATCATAATTGTGTACATTAGTGCAATTATGGGGCACAATGTGCTGACTTCATATACAATCTGAAATATTTTCATCAAACTGAGGACAAGTAATTTTATTTTAGAAAATAAAGTTTTTAATTAAATTTTTAATTTAATTTGATTAGAACCTAGTATGCCAACTAAAGTGAATTGAAATACATTTACAATTTTTGTGTTTTAGATTTTCCTAAAAGGAGAATCTAAATTTTATTTTATCTATTCCACATTAGGTTAAAATGTCATCTCAAAATCTCTAGTCATTAGAAATAATTATAATATAATTAATTATTTCAGTGAATTCACTTATGCAGAGAGAAAGTAATGGGTGATAAGCAGCTATTAGCAACAGCAAAACAAAATGATGGTGAGACCTTTGTCTTTTGAAAAAATTATCCCACAATAGGTATAACATTTATGGGTCTAAACTTCATACTGTAACTCATCAGTGTAGTAAAATCAGTATTTGTCATCTTAATCAATCAATATTTACCATTTTAAGTTAAAAAAGAAACAAGAATAATCTTAACTGTATTAAGGAGTTAAGATTAAAAAGGACCCTATGGATTAAAAAGAAAAGCATTAGATAATTGTTTTCCATTCTTGAGATACTTTACTAAGAAGAACATGTTCTAACTCCATCCAGGTAAATGTAATACTATGAAACCAATATACAAACACTTACACACTCATACAAATGATAAAACACAAAAATAGTCTAGCAAAGGGGAGGGAAGCGCAACTGGTGGGATCTCACTTAATGTGCACAATGCAAGGGTATATTTCAAAATAACTAAGAGTAAATTATAAATGTCTTACCACAAAAAATAAGTAAGTGAGGTGATGGTTATGTTAATCAATTTTATTTAAGCATTCCACATTACATATCAAATCATCACATTCTACCCCATAAATGTATACAGTTATGATTTTAATTACAAAATTAAAAAGAAGAAAAAGAAAAAAAAAGAAGCTCTTTAATTTTCCTACCATGAAATTCTAAAAATTAAATGGAAGTGTAAAAGACTTTATTTAGTCAGACAGATAAATTTTGTTTAAGGAAATAAAGATTTTTGGAATAGAGTTGAAGGAATTTGACACTTCTGAAAATCTCCCCATACACTTTACTGAACATTGGTGGTCAGGCTAAAAGAGCCTTGCTAGATGTCACCCCGAAATGACTAGGAATACTTTTCTTTTTCCTCATGTTATTGTACCAAGGTGAGTGTTTCATAGTGGTGGATCACTCCTGTTCCAAGCAGTCTTTTAAGGATCCTTTCCACTTTGTTATAATTTGTTACACAAAAATTTCTTGCTTCAGTTGAATAATAACTCATCAGAGCTTACCCCTGAGCTTTTAATTCTGTAGTAACCATTAATACAAGTATACTGTCTGCCTGGTGGAGCACAGCCCACCCATTCTTCAGTAAATGCTTTCTTTATCAAATCCTGAATTATTCTTTGCTTATATTTATCATTTTGAAATTATTCAAATCACCACATAATTTCTCTTTAGTGCTATCTTTCTAACAAATAGTTAAAAGGCATAAATCTGTTTTAAGCATGAAAATCATCCTGGCTTTGATTTGTTTCTAAGATCATCACAATGAAAGAATTTAGGGAACAATTATTTTCTGAAAATAGGTGAAACAGTAGACCAAGGAACAATTGGCCTTTTTTAAAAGAATAAATATTTAAAACACATCATTTATAGGGCAGTGCCTGTGGCTCAGTGAGTAGGGCACTGTCCCCATATACCGAGGGTGGCGGGTTCAAACCTGGCCTGGCCAAATTGCAACAAAAAAATAGCCCGGTGTTGTGGTGGGCACCGGTGGTCCTAGCTACTTGGGAGGCTGGAGGTTGCTGTGAGCTGTGACACAACGGCACTCTACCAAGGGTGACAAAATGCGACTCTGCCTCTAAAAAAAATATATATATACACTATTTACATGTATATGTTTACTTCCTTTAACTTTCCAGAATCTCCTAGCCTGTATTGTCCTGGTGCTGGATTGAATAATTTCCTCAAGTCCTTTGGGACTTGGTTTATGGTTTATGCCATTCCCTGTGAGCTAAAGAAATCAGGAAAATAAGCAGCAGCAAGAGAAGCAACTTGTGAGCAGCTAAAATTCAATGTATTATAACTTCCAGAAAGGGAAAAGAAAAGATGATGAGTGATCTCACATCATAAAATGAATTGGCAAGTGGAGAGACTGATCAAGATAGGAGACAAAGTGGAATGGCACAGGTAGGAGTTGGCTGTCTGGACTCTCAAGAAACAGAAGAGACCCTTGGAATTCCCAAACCCAGGCATTCTCTTCTTCCCAGGCACATCACTAGCCCGGGGATTCTCAAAGCATGGTTGGTTCTTGGATGGGTGTGTATCAATTCCTATTAATACATGACTCTATAAAGAACTCAGATGAGAATATAAATTCCTACACACGGTTAAGTTGAACTAACATTTTCTTTGCCAGAAAGACTTTCTTGAATGAAGGAAGTAATGTGTTCATTTATATTCTCACTTAAGTTTTAAGGATTTAGTAGAATAGCTACTTTGAGCAATGCTGAATTAGATAACATTATCCAAACTCCTTCCATGTTTTGGGGGGCATGTCATTGGATCTCCCCAATGTTACATGAACAGAAATAACATGGGTCAACTCCCAGCCAGGATATTTGTGGTGGACACTGTCTTAATACCTGGTTCTTCCTTTTTACAACTGAAGTACTCATTCCTCCAGCTGCTCTCCCAGCTTACAGCTCATGGCTGAATGCCTTCACCCAGGGATTGCTTTTGGCTGGAAGAGAGCTGCCCCTCCCATCACCACAATAGCCTTATTACTTATGGCTACAGTAATAGCAATATTACTTCTCGGCAATAGTCTTCATTTGATGACTGATTCATTTATAAGTATAAAGTGGTGGCCCCTTATCATAAATTTTGGGCAACTCTGCTTCAGGGATCCCTGTGGTTTGGCGGAGCCCTTTGTTTTGACTACATCACAGCTCAACTTCTCTCTCTGCCAGCCATGCTTCCTTTGTTTCCCCAAAGATTTTGACTCCACGAGAATACCTAAATGCTTCCTGAACATGAATCATCACAGAGTATGCTTCCCAAGGAACCCACCCTTCGGCAATGATGAAAAGCAGGTCCAACCTCTTCCAGCCCTTTCTCTTCTCTGGGCTAGCCGTCTTATGTAGATGATTCACTGGAGACCAGAGACATGGAGGAGTCACGTGATGAATCTTGGGACCCGGAAACCCACCTGTTAATCCATATCGGGCCAGGGTACAACAACATTTCCCCTTTAATTGTAGCATGTCAAATTTGTGGTTATTTGTTGAAATAGTTAATCTACACAGAAAAACATGGAACGCAGATTATGTATGCATTAGTAACTAAATATTAAATAGTCATTTTTACCCTATTCCAAAAATGGAGCATTTTCCTCCTTTCTTTTTCACGGCCAATTAAGAATGTAGTACCTATTTTTTCAAGTGTTCTTTCCTCTCCATCTTCACTTTTTACTTTTCAGATGTGATAATGGTAATTCCTGAATGCTATCCAAATTTGATTTAAAGAAATACGAGTAAGTAAGGAGATAACTTTTCCTGTGGAAATTCTAAGTGATTAGATAAATTTCTAATGAAACAGCTGATATACAAATCATATGCAAAAGTGATATGCACAGTCTCAACTTTGTATTTGAAAGTAACTATAAAACTGTTACAGTCTTGACAGGTGAGACAAGTTGAAATACAATTAAACACTGTTAATATTTCAAATAATGCTTTTTCTAAGAAAATGGTGTCTCAAATCAGTGACTTTGCCACAAAGAAGCAACCAAAGATAAATTTCCATGCCAATCACATAAGATAAATAAGAGTAAAGTCAAATATTTTTATTTTTTTTTATTTTATTAAATCATAATTGTATACATTCGTGCAATCATGGGGCACAATGTGCTGACTTCATATACAATCTGAAATATTTTCATCGAACTGTTAAACATAGCCTTCATGGCATTTTCATAATCACTATATGAAGACATTGGTATTCTACATTTAGTAAGTTTCACTGGTACCCTTCTAAGATGCACCGTAGGTGTGGTCCCAACAATTACCCTCCCTCTACCCATCCTTCCCTTGCCCTTTTCCCCATATTCTTGTGCTATAATTGGGTTTTACCCTTCATATGAAAGCTATAAATTAGCTTCATATTAGGGCTGAGTACATTGGATACTTATTCTTCCATTCTTGAGATACTTTGCTAATAAGAATATGTTCCAGCTCCATCCATGTAAACATGAAAGAGGTAAAGTCTCCATCTTTCTTTAAGGCTGCATAAAGAAAATCATATGATTTAGGAACAAGGCAAAGAGTTTTGTGCTATGAGTATGTGCTTTTAGTTGACTCATTAAAATAAGGTGCTAGATATCATCCAAAGAGTAACTAACTTCATAAGAACTTCAAACAGCTGAGATTTGTAATTTTATGACACTCCTCAGTCAGAGGCAAAGGAGAGTTTATTACTGATAGCAATAGGAAAATCCAAATTATTAGCAATTTTTGCACTGATTCCTTGAACTCAATTTCCAAATAGCAAAATGAAAAGAACCAGTGATTCCTACATACTCAATAAATTTCATTATAGAAGAGGAACCCAGAGCTTACAGAATCTAAATTATTTATAATGAGCAGCAAGCATGCACACTCTTTCATCCAGAGGGTGATAATATCTTTATTTTCCAATACTATAATAAAATCTTCCCTTGGTTCCAGGGGTATAAATTATCTCTATCATCCAAATGTTCATTATACAAATAATATAAATATCAGCTGGGCATGGTGGCTTATGCTTGTAATCTTAGCACTGTGGGAGGCTGAGGAAGGAGGATTGTTGAGCCCAGAAGTTTGAGACCAGCCTGAGCAAGAGCAAGACCCCATCTCTACTACAAATAGAAAAATTAGCCAGGCATTGTGGCAGTCCTAGCTATTTGGGAAACTGAGGTAGGAGAATCTCGTAAACCCAGAAATTTAAGGTTCCTGTGAGCCAGTAGACACCACAGCACAGTAACCTGGGCAACAGAGTGAAAAAACAAAAATTATACGTCTATGTATGTGTGTGTATATATATATACAAACACCAAAAAAATTATATATATGCATACACAAATATCCTTGAAAAGATAGTCTACAACAAAAGGCAGTCATTGCCACCACTCATAAGCTATACAGAAACATGAGAATCCATTGTGTTTATTTTCAAAAACACAAAGAATTATCTCCAAAGATCCTGAAACAAAGCTTTTCTATGTTTGCATGTCATACAATATAAAAACATAAAGCTCATGTTTTATAGGGTTAGATACTTAAAAAGAATATAAATATCAGTGTTTTATTCATATTGTTTTTAAGATCAGCTAAACTTATACTTCTGTTTTATGTCTTGAGCCTTTTGGAGGAGAGAATCTATCCCTAGAGCTATGAAGATTTACTAGGTTTCCCAAACATTCTAAATGTTCCTTTGATTTGTTTTATGCTAATCCAGTCTCTCTTGGAATTTTGGTCTAATCCTAACTATGAAGAGAGCATTTGCCCTTCTGTTCCTCTCTCTTTGTTACTGATTGATTTAGCGATGTCGTTGTGTTTTGTGTCTGGAGAAGGCTTTCATCTGTCATGATAAATACCCAATTAGGCAATGGTTATTGTCTTCCTGCTATTACTTTTTCAGCTGATGCACCCCTGAAGTCACAGTAATTGTTTAATGGACCAAAAAGCACTTGATGATAACACAGGACCTCTGTACTTCAGGATTCCTGTGAACATCCGAGAAGTTTCTTTCATTTGGCTTCTGCTGTGGAACTGACACTCTGTGAGATTAATGGGCTGACCTAATTGAGGCCACTAATGAGCTATTCTTCTCTCTTGAAAGAACATTTTGTTCAATTTCTTGCACATACATTAGAAAGGTTCGTTTTTCTAGTTTTATGCATTGTGATAACATTGAGCGTCCTGGGAATTAATAAAACCTTCATCATCAACACACAGGCATGTCACCTGCCTGGCCTCTGTAAGCATATGAATTTGAAACCTTCTATTTAAAAGATAGTAATGAGGAAAAGATGGAAATTTAATAACCAGTAGTTTTTGATCTATCGATTGTAGTAGATATGAAACCAAATCCTGATTAATAGCAGATTTTCCTCTCTTAATAAGAATTGGAGCATAAGTGATAAATTTAGTAGGTACAAAGATTGTAGGGCATGAAAAACATGATACAATTTACTTGATAAATAAATTAAAATAAATTTTCTACCACCTAATAGCTTTCTAGTTATTGTAACAGATCAAAAAAGATTATAAGATAGGATGAATTACGATTCTTTCATTTTAATAGTTTGTAACCTATGAAGAAAAGGTGATAGAGATATGAAAAGTAACACAGTAAATAAGACAAAATAAAATAGACCATAACAATAGAAAATAGATGTCACAGGCCTGTGGTCCCAAACCCCCAGGCTGTGGACCAGCACCTTCCTCTGTGGCCTATTAGGAACTGGGTTATGCCGCAGGAGGTGAGCAGTGGGTGAGAGAAATCCTCTGTATTTACAGCCACTCCTCATTGCTTGCATGGTTGCCTGAGCTCCACCTTCTAACAGATGAGCAGCATTAGTAGGGCAAACCCTACTATAAACTGAGCATGCCAGAGATCCAGGTTGCACGTTCTTTGTAAGAGTCTGATGCCTGATCATCTGGGGTGAGGCTGAGGCAGTGATGCTAGTTCTGGGAGTGACTGCAAATACAGATTATCTTCAGCAGAGAGGTTTGACTGCACAGAGACCATAATAAATCAATGACTTGCAGACTCATATCAAAACCCGGTCAGTGAGTGGCAAGTGACAAGCTACATCTGGTGGCAGTGTGCCTTGATGTGCTTCAGTAATACAGCTGCATCAGGTGACAGGTGTTAAGCCAGCATCAGAAACGTATTTTAGTCCACCATTACCCATTCACTATTTTATTTACCACTTCCATTTGCACCTCTTTCCCACACTACACACTGTCTCAGTCAATTCTGGTAGGCCCAGCAGCTGATCCTAGCAAAATGAGTAAAAACAAATATTACTGAAGATCTCCTTTGGAAAGGGGGAAAGCCCCACCTCCCAATGAGAAAGCAGAAGAGTCCAAGACTGCCAACAAAAATGAAAGCTCTATTTAATAGAAAATATCAAGAGTCCTACTTAAATTATAGGTTCATTGCAACAGGTGATTCGCATTTTCCAAGCCTACTTTGCGTAATGTGGTGACCAGCTATCTAACAAAGCCATGAAACCTTCAAAACTGCTTTGTCGCTTGAAGACCAACTACTCTGAATTAAAAGACAAGCCTTTGGAGTTTTGGAAAAGAAGAAAAAGATGGACACAAACACAGAAGCAATTATTGAAGGCCACCCTCTCATCAAATGTGTCACACCGAGAGCATCATTCTCAGTGGCTGACCAATCACATTGCTAATGCTAAGAAGCTCTCTACTATTGGAGAGGATTTGAACCTGCCCATTGCTAAGGACAATTGCCATGAACTTGAAGCTCAATCACATACTCAAAAATAAGGAAGCCTGCTCATAAAGGCCTGCTAAGCCACAATCTGTCTCTGCAGAGTTGGGTATCGACGATTATATTTCAATTGTCCTGTGTCCTGCTCCATAAAATCAGAGATGAGGATGGGGATGGGTATTAAACACTTTGGTCAAATCCTATTTATGAAGGAATTCGTTGTTAAGCTATTTAGGGACTTAATCTATCTTCTTTTTGTGAGACAGTGCCATTAAAAATGCCACCCTTGAGTTATGCCTTCATTTCTTAGCACTCATTTCCATAATTATTTAAATCTTTAGTAACTGGTGAAAAGAATAAACAGCATTTGACTTCATACTTTTACTACTGGTATGAGCGCAACACTCATATCGAGATACTCTATTTGAATAATCTCGATGTCAGTGCTGGCCAAACCCAAACTAATTCTTTGTGTTGCAATAACAACTGTACCTGGCATGTGTTCTGGGGGTGGTAGGATCTCTACTTCCTGCTGCTCATTCTCTTTGTACTCCCTTTTCTATGTTGGGAGTTGATTTTACACCACACAATGCAAAAAGCTCTCAGTGAACTTGCTCATGTGAGATCGTGAACCTACATTTCTGTGATTCATTTGTCCATGGTCATAGGGAAGAGCAATAGCAGCCTGTTAGATCTTACCTTCAGTCTAGGAGACTGAAATGTTTTTCCTTATACGCAGAGTAAGTTAACAACATTGTGACTTTGCTGACTGAATCCATTCTCCTCATGTCCTCCTTCCTTTCAGGATGTTCTTTATCTTCAGGCATCTGGGATCTCAGGCTGCATATTCTATTCATAATTTTAAAAGGGGGAGATAAACTGACCCATTATAGAATAATATAATATATTATTAGTTTGAATACTTACTAGTTATACAACTATAGGAATTTGTCCTATACTCATTATACTTTATCTGCTATGTAGGCATTATAATAACTACTCTAAGAAACTTACATAACTGTCGTGAATTTTAAAAAGATAATAAATATGGTAAAGTACTGCACAAATTTAAGGGCTATCTACTCTGACAACAATAATAATGAAAGCTTTTATATTAAAATATCTGAGTCACAAGTTCTGACATAAGATTGACAAAGCCTCGTTTTCTGATTTTGGATATGATAGTGATGCTAATCAGAAGAAATTTTGTCTTCTTTTAATTATTTTTTTTTTTTTTCATTTACTTACACTTTAATGTTTAAGATAAAATTTGTTAAAAGGAGAGGGATGTGTTAACAGTCCTATTTCTAAGTAGCACTGGAAAATTTTAAGCAGAATTAGCAAGATGATACAATGAAAACATACAGACCATGATAGCAAGTGTTTCACTCTTGTAACATATAGACACTAGGCTTCTATATTTTGACGAATAAATGTA